>WBMV01009025.1:163648-176389 GCA_013396655.1 Campylorhamphus procurvoides | reverse complement strand
ATTGTAGGTCTATTCCCACACAACAGGATTTAGGAGATACTTAAGAGAGGGAGAAAGAGAGAGAGAGAAAGAGATAAGAGAGAAATAGGGAGTGAGCTGAATACCTTTATTTTACTTAAAAATAGGAACTGCATCGGAAAACCACTAAATTTGTGGAGTAGTCTTTTAATAATATGCTGGGTTAGCTTCTGAGGTGATAAATATATACTCATATACTTCATGTGAACTCAGGGACTCTTTTTTTTTTTATTTGGGGAAAAATTACTCATACCTGCATCAGTATTAAAGAAAGTTTCATGCTACTTCTAGGCAACGAAAAATCTGTTAACTTACATCCTGTGTCAGCCCTCTGGTACCATTTGAACCTTATAGATTGTGCTGCAAATCCTGTGCTTGTGCTGAGTGAACTGCACCATTAACTGTGTTAGGATTTCTGCAAACCTTGTAAGCTCTATCATTAATAATTCTGCTAACAATTGTTTTTTTGAGAGTCGGGTGAAAGGGAAGATGCAAAGAATATTACAACTGGTCCAGTGTTGAAGAATCTGGATTTCCTTTTCAAAAAGTTACTAAGCAACAGATATAGAAATAGTATTACTAAATCTTAAATATTTTAAGTCACATAGGACTCTTTAACAATAATGTGAGAAAAATCTCTTAATATCTGATTTAGGAGGATGGCAAAAATAATCTGCGAAACAAGGAAAATAATACGAGTAGGAAAAATTTAGTTATGACACAGGTGCCCAGGTCCATATATGCCCAAGGGCACGCCTCCTGATTCAAAATCTCCACTTCTTAAGCACTTATAAAGTCCAACCCTGTTGATGACGTGGGCAGGGCGTTCCTTCTCCTCGGATTGGCTCTTCTGTGCCCCACCCCATGCCAGGGGTGGAGTTTCAGGCAATAGTCAGTCTCTATCTGGCCGCATGGCCAGCCACATGGCCTGAAGTTGCGTAATCTATATTTCTAGTTAATGTGCAGTTTCCCTATTCCCGAACGCTGAGTCCCTGGCATGCATTCCAAAACTGGACTGGATGCCTTACAACTTCCGCAGAGTGCCTATAGGTTAGTAATGAAGAACAAAAACTACATCTTTGGGTAATACCTATTACTAAGTTCATCTGCTTCTAATAACCCTGACCTTTTTATTTCTCGTAATAATATGTGACATATACACCTAAAGAGTATAGCATTCACCTGTTAAATAAACTATGATATAATCCAGGCTTCAGCAAATGTAGCAATACCATTTGAAAATTATATTGAATTCAAGTACCTTATTTAGAAAAAATACTCTTTTTGCACAGATCTGGGGTGGGTTTTTTTGTATTTTGTAGATGAAGTGTATAATAATAATAATAATAATAATAATAATAATAACAATAGTTAATCTGTTTATAATGAGCTAATGACTGCATTTTCATACTAAGAAACTCTACTGGGTATAAGAAAAGCACTTGCTGAAGATGACTGCAGTTCACATCTAGCTGTTTGCTCAGCATCCAAGATTTTATGGACTCTGGTGACAGAAACACTTGAGATTTAATACATATACTTTGGGTAATTCATCTATAAATTGATTGAAACAGCTTTGCACAGGAAGTATAACCTGATTTGTAGACACCAATTTATTTAAACAGAACAGTGCATGATTTTGCATGACAAGTTCTTGTGAATGTTCAGCTATTTGCTGTTCATCAGAAGTTATTTGCTGTCCTTTACATACATACATAGGAACACTTGCTCCAGGTTAGCTTTACCATATTAACTATCATATTGACTATGCCTGTTTCACTGAATTATTGTATTTTATGATCTGTCTGATGCCATCTCTTCACTATGTACTGTTTTACTTCACTGCTTGTAGAGTACTTAGTACAAGAGGATTCCACTTCAGAATTAGGGTGCTGATATGATATGGTATTACAAGTGTTCCACTGGCAGAAAACAACAGTAAATTGCAGTGGGTAAAATTTCATGTTACATATAATATTATCAATAACATATGGTCGTGGGACCCCAAAAATCCAGTTGGAAGGGGCTGCATTCCAGCCTCCTCAAAGCAGGGTGGTGATAAATACTGGGCCTGGTTTTCAAAGATTATTTGTATGTAAAACTATGATGCTGTCCTTTTCTGCTTCCTGTGACAAGAAAAATACAATTTGGATAGGATTGTATGTTTGGGTTTTTTGTTTTGGTTTGGTGGTAAGTTTTGGGTTTTTTGTGTGTTGTCTGTTTGTTTGTTTGTTTTCTTTTTTTTCCCCTGGAGTCATGGAAGCTACATCATATGTCCACAGATATGTATGCTTGGGCTGCAGGTCTGAATCTAACAGGTTTTGTGTATATGTGCACATATTCATGTGTGTCTCTGTGAGTGTGTGAGAGTGGCAGTATGGCTTCATAATGCAATAACTAACGAAGTTCATCCTACTTATTTTATGTGTGTCATTAATCATTCTCCCTGAGGAATAACAGAATACTGTCTTCATAGTTACACTTTCAGCCTTCCTTGGAAATAACAAAATTAATGAGTGGGTTCCCTGGTACTTAACACCTTTCCTGAATTTTCTATTTGCAGCATACCTCTGGCATGGGAGCTGCTGAAAGACGTCACAGTTTTTAGAAACAGCTATGCTGTAGTTTCTGAAATTTGGAAAGATTTTCCTGAAGTAGCTTACCATTTTAATAGAACAAAATGCCTTGGACATCTGGGGGTAAAGTGCTGATATTTCTTAATAAATTGCTTATAATTAAAAAAACCCCAAACAAATGGATTAGATTCAAATTCTTTGTTCCTGTTCAAGTCTATGATTCTACAGTGCAATAGAAACAACAAATAGTTATGTGGTATATGTTATTCTTAAATTTAGAGGAGTGTAAAAAATACTGCTTCTCTTGACATAATTACTGTATGTTCAAATGTAATTTCAAATTTATGCTATATTTTAATAGAAATTTCAAAGTACTGTATTTAAAAAATGTGGGAGTACTCGAGAACTTTGTCCTTTCCAGGTACTATTAAACTGAAAAGAAAGGTTTTACTTTTTGATGGTGTTTTTGTGAAATACATTATCACATTCACAAATACACCTGTGTATTCACGCACTCTTCTCTTTCACTGACTTGTGTTTCAGTGTTGTAGCTGATTTGTGCTTTCGGTCCCATGTGTGACCTTTACAGTTGTGACAGTGATTAAAGTTTATCAAGTGCCTCTGGTGACTTGAACTGTCACAAGAGTGACTGATGCATTTCTTGGCCTCACCTTCTGGAGGGAAAAATCCACTTCCCAAATCCCTTTCCAAACATAAGACTTTCTAAGCTGTCAAAAGCTTACTTAGAAAACAAATCAAAAAGATAAAGTGAAAAGTACAAAAAACATGTAACAAATACTTTTTTTTGATGAAGAGAATGCAGTTTTATATGAGTTTATATGCAGCCTGTTGCATGAGAAACCCCCATGTTATGTGCCATTATCCCTGTATTTAGGCATTTAGAGCCAGTTATTTCAATCTCCTTTTTGCCAAACAGTGTGTAAAACATATCTATAAGTTTAAGGATAAATATCACCTAATAAGTATTCTAGTAAATATTGCATCTTCTAACTGTAGAACAGTTAACTACAAGGAAAAATATGTATTTCCCAAAACTTACATGCTTTAGGCCAGAATTCCAAATTGTCTCACTCCCAAGTCACTGTCAAATCTCCAAGCTCCGTTGTAGGTGGACACTACAGTATGACTGCAAATGTTACATCTATGTTGTGTTTGATCTGATTGGTTTTTGCCCAGTGAGCTTGCTTTTTATGCCTACAATTAAGTAGCTGAAACCACAGAAACATTTGCTGCACAACATTTGAAAGCAAGAGTCTGTGTGCCTGCCATGCTGCATCTGTATTTACTTTTATTTTTTATTTTTCTTTTACCCTGTATTTTTTCCTCTTCACTTTCTGACCCATTATGTCTCATGCCTATATAAAGGATTCTTCAGCCTGAGTTCAGCATAAGAGAGCGTTAGGGAAATCAGATAATAAAAATTTTTAAAGTTTACAGCCCTAAGACTTTTTAAGGAACATTTTTATCAAAAATACTGTAATTATAAATCTGTTTATGCCTTGTACAAAGTAGCAAATCATTATCTAGAAGAATGTGGAAAATTTTCTATAATACCCAGGAAAACTAACTCTGAAAGATGTGAAAACCTGGGTCTGCCAAGTTATTTTTAGGGGTAGATGCTTAGTAGTGAGCACTAATGAGAATATTAAAAGCAAATAGACAAAAACTTCATTGCTTTAATTGTGAGGTAAGTTGCAGTGAACACAATAAAACATATATACATGTGCACAGGAACACAAACACATTTCAAGTTCATTGTGGAGGAGAAAAGACTTTCATTCCAATGCAAAGGCCTGGAAACTAGGAACCTAAACCTGTTCATAAACCAAAACATGCCTCTTAGGCTAGATATCAGGTCATTGGGGAACTGGTAGCGACCATCTTTGAAAGGCAGAGGTTAAATTGCTAGGAATGTAGAGACCTGGGAATTGCTATTGCAGATCAGTGCGTTCTTAAATTATTGTAGTTTCCTATATCTCACAGCAACTAATGCCAAATGTCTTAGCAGAGCTATATCTACCAAGGAAAGCTATGCCTGAAGCATGAAGGTTGAGCTTTCCACATTTTTATTCTTACAAGGAAGGAGACATTCTTTCTTATCATTAATTTAATGTCCAGATTTCTCCATGCCTCAGCTGATTTATAGGTGGAGAATGATTGTTAGATAGAGTTTTCTCTAGCTGCACTTCCTGATTATTGAAGAGTGACCTCTTCAAGTGTTCTGCCCTTGCTCCTTAGCTGGCACACAAGGTGAGGGAAACTGTAGTGCAAAAGGATGTTTATACTCCTGAAAAAGGACCTTTAATATAGGACAGTAGCCAGAGTTTTAAAAGTGGTCTTGATATATTATTTGAGACAGGGTGCCCTGGAGACCTTGGATCAGCACTTAGAGGTATTATTCTTGTATAACCAGGGTATTTAAAGTAAATAGTTATAAATAAACTTGTATTCTCAAGACTCAGCATCTCATAGACTTTCATCATCTGTAACAATTAAGGCTTATGTTAAGTTCTTCAGAGATAAATTTGGCTTTATACTATTTCACATGTTTCTGAGCATGTATGCATGATTCATGTTGAAAAAGATTCATATTCTGCAAAGCTGTAGATGAAAACATGAGAGACTGATGACTTTGTCACTATATAACATATCTTTTTACTACATGGATATGGAAATGTCTGGATTTATACATCCACACAGTTGTGGTCAATGGTTCTATATTCACTGGAAGCTGGGAATAAGTAGTGTCCCTCGGGACTCTGTCTTGGGACTGATACTCTTTAATATCTTCATCAATGATATAGACAGTGAGATTGAGTGCCCTCAGCNTATATATTAGTGAAAGAAAGGATAAAATCAATGAGATAAAGAACTTTTGGATTTCTGGAAAAACAGGGTATATGTACATGAAAAATGGAATAAATGGACAATAAAAAGCAAATATGTCAATTCTTATCACTATGTACTATTCTATTCCACTGAATAAACTGAAGATTTATGTGGTGAAACATACTAATATCTGCCCATGCTGGGACAGTCCTGAGAGGAGCCTGTGCAAGGAGTCCTTGATTTGGTTTCCTACCTGTCATCCTGTTCTTCAAGTTTGTGGAGATGTGTACTGAGCAGTGCACAGCAAGTGGAATCATCAGATCAGCTGCATCAACATTATAGAGATATGTTATGTGGGCTGATGTCCTATTGAAAGCACTAAACAAGAACAGAGGGATTTGAAGCAATCTTTTCAATCTAATTTTAAGGATATTGCTATAGTGTCAGCTGAATGACAAGAGCAAAGTCATCTCCTGCAGGAGTCAAATGCACAAGTTGATGCAAATCCAAAATACCTTCAAAGCAAAAATTTGTTTTATTTTGGTGTTACTTGTAACTGATAAATGTGCACATTTGAAAGACTGATGCAATTTATCTTTTTTTAGTGTTGAGTAAAGAAGGGTGTTTGAAAGACAATTTATTTTGGATAGGATTGCTTCTGAATCAGATATTTTTCTAAATTGTGATTGGTATTATACTGCAATGCTGAATATTTTTAAACCAAATTTCCATTTAATAACTACCAATAATATATTTTATTTGCTAAAACCATTAAACTAAAGCTGTTTTCCAAATACTTTTCCTGCCACAGAAAGAATTGGATTGTCTTTCAGACAATTTCACCTGAATTTTGTGAAATAAAAATTAATAGTGTTCCCTGTAAGAACACTAAAATTGTATTGGTGCCTGGACAAAGTAGGAAAAAAAACCCAAAAACCAAACCCCCCACCCCCAGCAAAATGAAAACAAAATAAAAAAAACCCAACCCCCACAAACAAACAAACAACCAAACAAACAAAACCCCAGTCAGGTTAGATTATCAGTTTGTGCACATACATGAGGAGTGAACCACAGTTGGTTTCCTTACATATTGACAAGTAATCCAAACTTCTGTCCTCCTGTAAGCATTTGTCTTCACACGCACGGTGGCTTAGTTTTTATCAATGTGGTAAAACTTTTGTTCTCCCCGACCACGTTTCATAAACCACAGGGACAGCAGTCATTGCCTGTCACAAAGGAGACTACGATCACCAGGAGAGGCATAAACCAAGCCACAGAGAGTGGCTTGACTTATTGAAAATAACAAATATCCTGGGGAAGAATCAATCAACCTATGAAAGCACAAATGAAGTGTTGGCTACAGGGCCAACACAATGGCTGTACAGGAAAACATAAATCTGTAGATTTGATCTAAACTTAAATTTCACATTAAGATTAATGGAAATTTACCTTGATTATTGTATAACACAGGCCTTGAATAACATGCCTTTCCAGCTAGATTGTTTGCAACCTAGGTCATATGAAAACAAAGATACAAAATATTTATGTAAAAACAAAGATGGAAAAAATGAAAGTTTAACAACAGAAGACAGAAAATTTACCATCTACCAACAGTTAGTTATACTGCTTAAGTAAATGATTGTGCTTTAACTCCAATTAATTTTTATCTGTCTTTCTTCTGGCCTTGGAATTTATATTATGGCTTTCAGTGTTAGGTCAAGGAGCTTACCTTAAATTAATTCTTGCTGACCCATATTACTTTGTCATATTTAGTTGAACTTAAGTTGTGAATTCATTGGCTGGGTCATGGACAGTAACATTAGAGCTTTACCTGTTTCACAGGGGATAAGGATGGGAGAGAACACTATTTTGGATAGGAGCCCTAAACAAGTGATGGTGTATGTACACACATGTTTTTGAAACCAAAATGGCTTGTCATGTCTGCACTAGAGCTAGTTGAAGGGATTTGTTGTCTGGTTGCAAGTGCATAGTATTAAGAGGCAGTATTAAGAAGAGATAAGTGAGGTATCAAGTAACAGAGCTCAGAACCTGACTATATGTATTAAAGATATTTTAAAATTTCTAAATAGAAAAATGTTGGTCCTCCAATAGGTGATTTCCTACTGTGAATAAGAATGAAATGCAAATGTTTTTTCTATTGTAATTCAATGGTTCAGCGGAGTGAGAGAGCTATACAGTACCATCAGTCTTCATAAAATACATCAGTAAGAGTAGGAAGCAAATTTCTATCTTTGCTGACCAAGGCTATCTTGGGCCAGTTCCTTTAATTTCCTGAAACTGTTAAGCTACAAAGTCGCCTTAGAACATTTAGGTGGCTCAAAAGGTCCCTGTGAATCAATTCAGTTTTGTTTTCCCAAAGAGATCTTCACTAAATATGCAGGTCAGTCTGCCATTTTTGAGACTGTAAGTCTTCCAATAACACTTCTCCTATCTGGCCAATTTGCTCTGAATGTATGTTGCTTGCATCTATAATGAAGGCAATTTAACTCTTGGATAGATCTGTTGGTGTTCTATGATTCAGATTTATTCATACAGATCTACACTAAGAACATTGGTTAATATTGGTACTTACCTGTTATTGTGAGCTTCTAAAATTGGAGCTTGCCTTATGCACTTACAGATGTAGCCACTACATTTACGTTGTCTAGGCAAGTAAATGCAATAGTTCTGCAGTGCTTTATCTTTCAGAAATGGGGTTGTCTGATGTCATTTTATGTAGCTAAGCTTTTACTTTTGACTTATTGGTCATAAACTTAGAATTCATGAGCAATTCTAACTAAACTGTAGGTCTTTTATTGCATTTCATTTCTCATTAACTGCAAGGTGCAGGTACCATCAGCAAAGTCAGTATCTTCAGGCATTCCAACCAACCTCTTCTCTTTGCAATTCATATTTCTATGACAGAAGACACATAGGAAAATGAAAGGTGACCATAAGATCAATGATGTCAAGACATACCTTTGTTTAACTGCAGCAGTGTCCACTAAACTGATGTACTCACAGTGTATTTGATGTCTTCTTGAAGAGTCTAAAATATATAGACTGTTTTCTAAAGAAATTAGGATTACCAGAAACTGATGCTATCAGTGTCCTTCTGAAAACTGATGAAATGCAGAAGGACTGTTAACATGTTTTGTGTAACAATGTTACATGAAGGTATCTCATAAATAGGGACCTGAAACAACCTCCTCTTATTGGTACTGAGATTTTGTTTTAGCTTGCGCTGTAAAGGAATTTCCTGGGAATGCCAGGATGGAAGACAGCAGAGAATAATACGGCTACTCCACCCATTACATTTTAAATCCAATTCCAAACATTGCATAGATCACTCTTTTCTGTTTTGTTGTCCTACACGCATCTTTCATATTTCATGTCAACATGTCTTAACTATTTAATTGGGATAAACTTGCAGCCATTACTGCCTAGCCCTTTATTTTTATCTTTCTGACAATTTCTTTAAGTTTCCCAGACCAAACTTTCAACTTCTTGTGTATAAGTACTGTGTTCAGTTTAAGATCAAAAGTATTTGTCTTTCCATTTGCTCTTCAGGACATGGTGAAGTTATTGCGATGTTATTCTTCTGTCTCTAGTAGAGCTGTGATGGAAATTTATATGACTTTTGAGAGCTTTTTCCTCCCTACACAGGATGATTGATCAATGTAAAGTTTCCTTTGTGATTTTTCTGTGATGACCTAAGCCATCCTTTTGGTGGATCATTTTTATCTTGCTGTGCTTTGGATACATCTAGTCGAATACATTCAGTTTGTTATCAGACATATCAATACTTGTCTGTCTCAATATTAGCTGACATGCAAACAAATCTAAATCCATGAAAATGCCAAGGAAGAAACAACTAAGTAAGAGATATTTGAATGTCAGGTAATCAATAAACACTAGAGAGTGCTTTGCAGAATATTCAGGAAGATTTCCTGACCATGTCAGAGAGCTGATATCTTTTCTTTGTGCAAAATGACTAACATATTTCTAGGGTAGGCTGCTTAGTGTCAAGGCAGACTCAAGAGTAAAGAAATACTATAATATTTTAAAAGTCTGCCTAAAATGAATTAAAGCCAGATAGTAGTCTTGCTGTGCACAGTCATGATCGCTTTATGTGAACATTTATTTAGTCTGTGTTTAAACCAGCATAATGATATATCATACAGTGATTGTTTAAACCACTTGGGTGCAAAATGTTTTGGTAGTATTGGACTTGTTGCTTAACTATGTTTGTGTTATTTCTTCAGAGAAATTCTGTGTATTTGTTCCTTTGTATTTTTTATTGGTTCATCTGAATTTTATTTTAAAATAAGTTATAATAAAAGCTGCATTTGTGTCCAGAAAATAGTTAATTCAATGTCATGAATGAATCTTATATTTAGTACAGGGTGCCTATGTCTATTTACTGCTACTATAACAAGCTTTTTTTAATATATTATTTTTTTCTGGAGTGAAAAAAAAAATATACAGAAAAGCAGTGAATGTAATTCACTCTAGCTTGTCAGTCTACCTGTTTTGGTTTTTTGTTTGTTTGTCCCCCCCCCGCAAAGGTCTTGGGCAGTTACTAAATATTTACAAAAGTAAGCATATGTAGGAAGGATATGCAGCCCCACTGAAATGCAGTTTTGACCTGAAAGTATTAAATGCAAACATAAAATAAAGAGGTGCTGAAAGTACTTGCCAGAAAACATTCCATAGACCAAATCTGGTTAAGTGATGAAATTGATTTAGTTAGTATAAGACATGGAAATAAGAACAAAGTTCAAAACATGTCTTAGGCATGATGGCATAGAAGTCTTCCATGCTTAACTTTTTAAATGCTTCCTCTGCTCATAGAGGAATTCACATCCCAGAGCAAAATAGTCCAGTTAAATGTCTTTCTTAGGCAGTGCATGTTTAAGAGCTTTAGCATGCTGTTCTAAAACAATTTAGCATTCAGAACAGGGAGCTGTCTCAACATTGCAAATAGGAAATACTGAGTATATGTTAATGACTGCCACTATCTGCATCCATTCAAAGTAATCCGCCCTTGAAGATGCATGCCAATTCTGTTTTCTTGAAGTGTGAAGCAGACAAATCAGCCCAGCAGAAGAGCCTCAACGGGAGGGAACTATCTTGCCCAGACAGAGGCACTTCTGAGCATGTGAAGAGGTGATACTGTAAGGCATTTGGAAAAGATAAGTTAAAAAATGCAGCTGCTTATGGTGTTTACAAGGCCTTTATAGTTAGCCAGGAGGATCATTGATTTGCAGGTATTTCAATTCCCACGGTAAGCATCTGAGTCTTTATGATCTGGCCGCAGGTTATTGTCAATGCTATTACAGAAAGCACAGCAGAATGAAACTTGGTATCTCTGTGGGGTATTGTATTAGTCCATCTACTTTAGCAGGAAAATGAATTTTAAACAACTGTTTTAGTGACTGACAACTATAATGCAATTATACTATCCAAAAACACCACTCTCTGTCTCCTTCCCTCTTTCCACAGTTCCCTATGCATGTGAGAAACAGAGAATAAGGAGAGAAGATTGCCCCAAAATAGCAGTGGAACTCCTTTGAAATGCAAACGGAGGTTATAGAGAGGTCTTGTTAGTGACATATCATTTTTCTTCAAACTTTCAAATTTTGGAATTTCCTGCTTTAGAAATTATTTTCAGCAGTGAAAGGACAAAAAGAACTTGAACAAAGGATTCAGTGTGTTACAAGCCTTTCTGTTCACCTTTTGCATATTCTTTTAAAATCTATAGCAAGGTATAATAAATAATATTCTGAATGTGACTTTCAGATTGTAAAACTGATAAGAGTAATGGCAAGCCATCCTGAGATTGTATTCCCGAGAGGCCACTCTCTTTCTTATTTCAGTTCCAGTGTCCTTGTGTGCCTGATTAGGGCATCCGTTTTAGCTGATCATTGTAAACTGGCTATGTACATTACTACCCTGAGGGAACATTTGAAATGCACATAGAACTGATTGCCACGGGCAAGAAGACAATCTTCATCTGTTAGGCTGTAGTGTTTCCATCAACATGCATGGACAAGGAAATGTGGGGTGATTTGGATTATTTAATAATTCCTTAATTCAGCAATAACTGTCCTTGATCTGTGAGTGTAAACCCCTTGTAAAACCTCCACTAAAGACTGTGATCATGAAGGTAAGATGAAAAAAAAGGTATTTAAAATCCTAAATATTACTTCATCACAGTAGTATCTGGGAAGTTTGACTCCTCTCTCCTGAGAGTGAAGCAAAAGAAGGATAGTTACTTTTAAAATAATAACAGTTTTGTGATTAATGACATAATAATAACCCTGCTCAGTGTCACTAACATGTATGTAGAGTTCTACCACACATGTTAATTTTATATATTATGAAATACATTAACAGTTTGTTTATGATCCACTTCATAAATAACAAAAAAAGCTAATCTCTATTTTTCACCATCAATCTTTACTAAAAACAGAACTGTGTAAACAGCTGACGGATTCTAGTGAAAGTGTCACCAAAAAGTACCTGGTGTTGAAATCACTTACCAACACTTCAAAAAATATGAGGGATCGAGCTGAAGTTACTCTTAAAATTTACCTGAAAAACATTACATTTATAGTAAAGAACTTCATAGGTTTCCTTATTTAATTCTCACATTTTCCTTTAAAACCCCCACCTGCACAGCTGTTACCACACTCTCCCCTCTCCCTCTAACTTCATTCAAAAGTAAAATTAATGAAATTCCAAAACTCACTGTAAAATTCTGTCCAAGCTGTTAACTACCAGCAGGGGATATATTCTGATCTGAGAGACTGAACATCATAGATACATATTAAAGCTAAGCATTCACAAAAATTAAAACTCATTGGCAACCACTGCTTTTTGTATCACAAGTCTTTTTATGGAGGACACAGAGGATAAAAGACCTGCTGCTTTATGTAATTCAAAGTAAAAATCAAAGCATATGTGCAATAGTTTATACAGTGTTATAATGATCTGATTACTGGTTATTTAAACTGAAACAAAATAGGGCTTAATGGAAAACTAGAAATGTAAAGGAAGCATGAGCTTTATGTAGAAGCTTTCCTTCACTGTGAAACAAAGATGCAAAGCTCAGGGGGGCATAACACACACAACTTGTGTGTGTGCCTGGAACTGCAGGACACATGCACTGTCACTGTGGTCACTTCACCAGCTCACTCACCCCGACTTTCCTGAATCTGATGGGGAGAGGGAGAGTTCAGGATGCTCTGGGGTAGTAATAACAGACCCCAGCACTGCCAGCTGGGAGCATTTC
>WBMV01009025.1:137489-163618 GCA_013396655.1 Campylorhamphus procurvoides | reverse complement strand
AAGCCACTGTAAGTTCAGGAGTGTGTTGGCATTTGGGGGTTTAAACATGCGAATGATGGGTACACAGAGAGCCCTGCAGAGCACAGCGGGAAGCAGGGGCTCTCCACATCTTGGGTATGGACTGCCAGCAGCAGTGCCAGGCCAACACCAGGCATCTGTCCCAGCTCCGGCAGATCCACAGCTCTGCTCGTGCTCAGCCTATCCACACCTCGTATCTGGTGCTCAGGGAGTCAGGGAAGAAGACCGAGATCCATGTGTTTGAGGGTGAGAGAAGCCAGCTACATAACCATTGACCTTGTGCAGGTTTTTGCTACCTGTGCAGCTGCACTCTTCCCATCCTACAACACCCAAGACAGGAATGTGATCGCAGCCAGGGGGAGGGCTTTCCTTCTCCCCCAACCCTCCTGAGCTCCTCAGCTCTGTGCCAGCTGGCTGGGATACCAAGCTCTTCCCATAAAACCCAGCTCTGCCAGCATCACTTAGATTGTTTAATCACACTCATCTCTTTTAAGGACTGCATAAATAAAAGCCGACAACAGTGCTGTAAGAGGAGGAATTCCAGGCTCGCCTCGTCTGTTTGTTCCATAAACAGGCAAAAGGAGAACGGTGATCCTTGCAAAGAAGAAAGGCAGGGCATCTCTGGAGGGTAATCTACACTGCCAGCCTTACTGATTGTCTCTACTACAGAATCAGGCACAAGATTTCAGCCTGGCCATGGATTTGCTTTCATCTGTAAATGTCCTCTTAAATATCCTCTGGAACACAGGTGCCAGCACTGTGAACAGGTGTTGCCATCAGCTGCACACTTCCCAGCAGTGCCAACACAAGGGAACTGGGATCTGAGGGGTCGAGACTTTGCCATGTCCCCCCAGAGGCGTAGGGGAGTCTCAGTGGCACAGCTGTGGGCATTCAGAGAAACTGGCAGCAGCATCCCAGGTATACCAGAGTGCCTCATGAGGATGCCAACTCCCTTGTAAATGCCACAGGTGGGCTCCTCTGTGTCTTGGGGTCTGTCCACGGACAACCGAGACCAGTGGCAAACAAACTTTAACTGTGGGTGGTAAATGGGCAGCCACACAAATTGCAGCACAGGCTCTGTGTCTTTGGAGGGGTGATGCAGGATGTTAGCACCATGGCTCAGGTCTGAATGCCAGGCCCACCCCTTCACCCACATGCACACGGGACCAGGGCTGCTCAAGTATGACCTGGCGAAAGCTCTCTTGAAGTTTTTTAAAATACTCATTCTAAATAATCTTTTAGGGATTGTTTCCCCGGCCTGTTCTTAGTCTGGTGGAAGGACACAGTCCGTGCTGTAACAGAACCCAGGCAAGTGCCAGACCAAGAGCCTGCAGCCACATCTCCCTCACTGACCCTGTGTGCTGCCTGGAGAACCATGTCCCAGCACACAAACTGGCTTCCCTCCAGCATCTCTGCATGCTGCATTCCTTACTGAAGACCCGGTGGAAGACTGAAGCAAAGAAGCTGTCACACTGATGCTAGAAAAATGGCACATTGCCAGGGTCATGGCATCTTCATGCTTTCTGTAGCATGTGAAAGGTTCGCATCTTGGGGTTGCGTCTGAAAACAAGACAGTTTGCTCTCTTCCTGCACCAGTAACCTGGTAGGCAAAGGCTGTTCCACATCACACCAGAGCACATAAAAGAGAGGTGGAAGAGGAAGTCACCAAAAGAAAATCTCCCAGCTCTTCTAGGTCTGTGCATATTTCTGCCCCACACAGGGCAAACCAGTGTCCTAACAGCCTGTTTTGTATCAACAGGACTCCACATGCTTGCAGGGCTGGCATTTTCATTTCAAAGCAGCCCTGAACAACCCTGCAGATTGAAGGGAACTGCTCTCCTACAGCAGTAATAAGCACATGACTGTAACAAACACTAACAACCAAGTCAAGGGACTGTGAAACTCAATTACTGTGGCACCGCTTGAACACCTTTGCTGAAGTTTATGGGGCAGTCTTGCTTGAAGAGGAGGAAGATGAAGCAATGGTAGGCAGATCCCATGGATGGGAAGGGAGGAGACAGACCTCCTTACTTGATGTCATTGCCTGCGATATTGGTCCTGAACACAAAGCAGTTTACTTCACTATGCAAACATTAATTTTCCTCTAGTAGCACCAACAGATTCACCCAGGACTGCAAATCACTCTGTGCCATGTTTTGACATGACTTATGCCCTGTTTGATAACTGAACAGATAGCAGAGGTTACTTTTACTGGAAGAAAAATCACACCCAGTGATATGAATGTTAAACAGCAGCAACATCAGGAACTACTGCACCTTTAGCAGGACCTGTAACACAGGGGTAAAGAAGCGAATGGCAGGAGCACCAGGGAGACCCATGGAACTGCCTATCTGCCTGGCTCCACAGCCCACAGCAATAGATTTCATGTGCAGAATATTCTGACAATGTTTGGAAAGTGAATGAGCTGGCAACTGGGAGTATTTATTGTTCACTTTCCTCCCCAGGCTGGAAGGCACTACATCCCTTGTTAACATGTGGGGATGTCACCTCCTCGGGCAGAGAGACATCATGTAGGGTTGGGTGTTTTCTTCAGGGACTCTAGGAAGATGCAGTCACCTTCCAATAAGTCATGGTCCTGAGACGAGAGGAATGGATGTGATGAGTATGAGAGAGTGACACAGAAAGAGGGGGATAGTCCAGGATGGTGATTATGACTGAGGGAAGTATCCCAACCCTGCAGGCAGTGAGTGGTGGGCTCATCTATGGTACTCCTTGGGGGGGGGTGCATGCAGGGCTGTCCTATAGCTCATAACCTCCCTCTGTCAGTGGGATCCAAAAAGGAAGCTTTCAAGAGCATCCCTGCCTGGGCAAGGGCACGTTATGGGAGAGGATGGGGACATCACTGAGCCAGAGTCGGACAGAGCTGATTTCTCCCACCCAAGAATCGGGTGGAAGAGGGATGACCCCAGCAAGCCAAGAACATTATCCATGAACATGAGACAAGCTGCGAAGACCTGCCCTTGCTTCTGCTATTGCTTCTCAGCTGCCCATGGAAGCCCATCTCTGATCTAATAGCTCCAGACAAGACGGCTCTTTTGATGGAGACATCACCTATATGCCACAGAGAAAAGTGGTTGTACATACCAGATATTTACATGAGTCTCCAGTGAGACTGGACTATCATTTGGAAGAGTATGTATGCAAAATGAAATACAGAAATATTGGAAAATCCCAGAGTGAGAATAGCTCAAAATGGTTAAGAGTACCTGTGAGGGGAGTTGTATACATGTCTGCCTTTTCAGTCTTCCTGAAGCAGATACTTAATTGTCATTGCTGGAAAACAGATATTGGGCTAGCCAGACCCTTTCTGATTCAGTTTTAGGTTCTTACAATGTAAGAAAGGAGAAAAAGGAAGGGTCCCAATAAACGAAGAAAATTATGGTAAGTATTGCCATCTCATTAGGTGTGTAGGAGGACAGAAGAACTGAAATGTGTGTGGGAACAAGCACTGTTGTGACAAGCCTTAAAAGTGAGGACAAAATGTTCGAACTTTCCTGCTAAGAAAAACCAGGAATTGGCTGCAAAAGAAAAACTAACTCAGTGAGTGTGGCAGGAAAATAATATGCTTTTGACAGATGCAAGTTTGATGCATTGAAAAAGAAAAAATTGGGATGCAGAGGAGGATTGCAGCAAGTGCGCTACATCACACATGAGGGAATAATTTTTTGTAAGAGAACTTGGAGACCTTGAGGTGAGCTCCTACTAATCATGCTTCTCACTGTTAAGGATTCCTGACTGTGAAATCCAAGAGGCACTTCTTGTGTTACAATTAGACTACTACACCTGGGAACACAATGCGTTTGATTCTGGAATCATAATCAAATGAAGTCCTACTATATATGCATGTAATACTAGAATTCTGACCAGTAATTCATACTATATATGCATGTAATACTAGAATTCTGACTAGTAATCCAGATGAAATACCTGCAGTATTCTTTCTGATGAAGAGAATAGGAAATACGTAAGAGATACTTACTGTAAAAAACGTAAAACACCTGTGATAGACTTTGCCTTTGACCTTTCACAGTCTCTAATTTAGGAGGTTTTTTTGTCAGAATTTCTAGTTGAGAAGAGAGGCTAGTAGAAATGGGCAGTGTCTCTAAGAAAGAGTTGGATAAAAAATGTAAGTGGCCTCTTATTCTGTTAGCAATCATCATTTTCTATCATTTTTTATTTGCACCTTCCTTTCAGGTATTTATATATACTGTGGAAGTCCCCATGAGTCCTCTGTTTAGTCCCAGAACTAAACAGTCCTGGCTCTCTCAGCCTTTCCTCACAGCAGATGGGGTCCAGGTGTTCATCATCTTGGCAGTCCTTTGTTGGATTCTCTTCAGTATGCCTATGTCTCTCGTACTGGGGAGCCCAGAAATGGACACAGCTCTCTGGATGTGGTCTCACCCTGTGCTGAGTAAAACAGGATGATCACTTCCCTTTGACCTGCTGGCAGCTTGTCTCCTGGGGCAGCTAAGAGCACTGTTAGCCTGCTCAGGAGCAAGGACACACTGATGGCTCATTTTCATCTCAGTTTCCATGAGTACTCCCAAGGCCTTTTCTGCCATGCTGCTTCCCAGCTGGGCAGCGCCCAGACTGTCCTGGGGCCTGGGATTGTACCTCCTCGGGTGCAGGACTTTGCATTTCCACTCATTGAATTTCATGAAGTTCCTGTCAAGTCCTTTCTCCAGCATGTCCAGGTCCCTCTGGTTGGCAGCACAACCCTCTGGTATATCAGTCCTTCCTCCCAGTTTGGTGTCATTGGCATTCTTGCTGAGGTGCACCTCTACCATCATCCAGATCATTAGTTAAGATAATAAACAGGACTCAACCTAATGTTGAGCTCTGTGTTACACTGCCAGTTGCTGGCCTCCAACTAAACTCCTTTAACTTCACTGGTCTTGATTTGTTATTCTTAGCTCTTTTACCTCTCTTTACCTAAAATTTTATCCTTTGTTTTACGCAATGATATATAAAGAAATAATAAAATGTGGAGTGTCTTCAGTAAAACTAGCAGCTCCTTCAATGTCAGGTATGAACACTTGAATCTGAGAAGTAAACTGGAATACATGTCTGAATTTATCATAAGATGCATAAATTATTCCAGCTAAGATGTTTCTAACCTTTGACATTTTCTTTAATACAGGAGCAATTTTTCTCTGGATTGACAGCTCCCAGATCGCATTACATTTGCAGATCATTTGTAGCATCTTGAATATCCAGCGAATTAGTGGTGTTTATCATTTATTAGACTCTAAAATACTGAGTGCTATTGTTTCAGAATAAGATAAAGCTGAAAATGGGTCCCGTCAGCCAGCTCCAAACTGTATAGCTGGAGTGAGTTCAAGAGTGTTGGCAAAAGGCTGTGACATAAAGGTGTTCAGGGGAAATATGATTAAGTATTCAGGTTACCTTCACAACACAACTATTTGTTCAGCATACATAAGAGAAGCAGTACAACACTTACTTATGTCTTATTTAGTCAAGTGTATGTTGTTTAGCTCTATTTATATTTTCAGTCCTTTTCAACCTTACCCTATATGGTTCCATTTATAGTTCTAAGAATGGATAAATGATAAAAATAGAAAGAGGATTTATACTATTACTTCACTTGATCTTAATATCAATTCATTATTCTTTGTAGCTAGGTAATATGACATAATACTTGCCAAATATTTGTCATGTCAACAATTCTGAAACATTTAAAAAAACTAGGGTAGTAGAGAGGTTGTATATTAGATTACATTTCATCCTATTTACGGTTTTGTAGACCACTCTTTTTCTGACTAACTTCTCTGGAAGTTTTTCAATTGATCATACAAAAAAATTATACCATGAATTCAGTCTTATCCAAGTCTTTTAAAGGTGAGAGCAAAGAGAAGATCCAGTAATATTTCATCAGCCAGTCTCCCATTGGTTTGATTGCTTGAGAACTGCTACCTCAGCTCTTTATAACTCAGTATTTGGAACTGAATCAGGCACACACTGGTCCAGTGGGAACTTAGTAGCAGGGAAAATAAAATTACATTTTAATTTCTTTAAAATGATGTCTGTAAGTTTTCTCTGTCATTTGTACAAAGATGGTTCTGCCAAACCACACACAAAGACTCAAATTATTGATGCCACGACACAGGTTTCTTTTGAGGAAGATATACTTAAAAGGACTTCTCCTGTTGCTGCTATCCAGGCTTCTTTTCAGTCCTTGACAGGGGATTATAAAAGGCTAAACAGGACTACTAAACCGATGATAATTCCTCCGCCAAAAATTGATAACAGAAAGCGACTTCTTGTCACTGTCCATGGCATCAGATAATTCTTGGTTTACTGGCCTACAGCTCAGCAAATGATTCCTGTGGCTGCAGGATGCACGAGCCTCTGTCTACATATATGTGAGGCCAGTTGACATAATGCCCAAATGCCAAACCATGTGAGAATGTATTGAATGTCTTTCTTATTCATTTAGTCCCAGGGCATATAATCCATTCCTGTAATAGATGCCAAATGAATCTAAAATACTGTGTGATACTACAGAGAATTTTTGTGGCTTATGCAAAATTTTGAAGATTTTTGTCAAAGTTTTTGTCTTTCTTTTTTGTAGTAATGATAATAAAAAAGTACTAATTCTAGTTTAAGGATTTGATTAATAGAGGAGATATTTTACTGTGGAGCTGGTTAAATTATAGCATTGTAGGCTGAACAGGATATATAGGTGATAGACTAAAGTAATGATTAGGAGTCCTGTGGAGAGAATTTATTTGGAGGCCAGAGATACAGAAGATGGATTGAGGAAGAAAATTGTTCATGTGTCAGAAAATTGATTGGGAAGCCTGGCAGAAGAGAGAGGATGAATTGTTGGCAAATTAACTAAAGGAAGGAGAGAGAGGTATGGGCAGGGAATGAGAAGGTAGAACAAAAAAGAGAGGAGGATTTTTAAGGTTTCGGGTCTCAAAGTTATTGGCAATGACTTGGATAGTGGTGGAGTGATGATGTCATGACCTAAATAGTTATCCAGCCTGTGGGTATGTGGCGATTATAACTTTGTAGAATTTCATAACACACAAAGACACAGATACTTCATGTTCCTGTGCTTTATTACAGGTTACCACAAATACTACAAAAATGCCCCTACCCCATAAACCACAGAAATCACCACTAGCAGGTATACCTATAATTCACAAAGTGTATACATATATTTGCTATTATAAATGACTATTGATAATCAAATCAACAGCTGTAAATACAGCAATAACCAACTTAACAGCAGCAGCCAACTAAGTATATACTATTGCACATTACTACAAGTGTATCACTGGTGAACAAACTTATCAACAGGATGACACCAGATATGATAAACTGCTTATATGGATATCTATAATAAAAATATCAAAGGAATTACACAGATTTCAGAAGAGGCCAAACCACAACAAAGGGGATAATCATCTGTTCCTGGAGGGGGAACTAGCCATCCCAGAAGTGGGAAGAGAAGCCTACAAAAATGTAGGGGAACCAGTAAGGTAACAGAGTCTCACCTCAAAAATGGTTGTGTCAAAGAGTCTGGTGCCACTCAGTTGTCCCTGGAATGAGTCTGTTATCTCTTAGAACATTTGTGTGGGATCCAACTGCTTAGAAAGCATGTAGCATGAGAAGTTCTCAGAAACATGCTTCATTTTTGGTAAAAATTAGGTCCTTTTAATGTCTTAGAGATAAGAGGTCCTAGGGCACCACAGTTTAAATAGCCAGTAAGTGCTGTTAATTTCTGTTTTAGATCTGTAACCGTCAATGATGAGATTTTCTGTTCCTTCAGATGTACTTTATTTTTCCAGACTGTTTCCACTTTTCCACATGGCAACTTGCTGTAAATGTTTCTGGATTTTGCACTTATTCTTGGTAGCTCAGGGTATCTCTGCTTTCTAAGTATGGCAGCTGTACTTCAAAGAGGACAGCTGTACTTTTCAAGGATGTTTATGATTCCAAAACCTAGTTCCCAGGCTTGCAGCTCCCAGGTTGGGGGGAAATTTCTCTGTCAGTATTTTTCAGTAGATATTTTCTTCTATTCACTAATTTTTCTTCTCTAAAAAGAAACACATCAGATGGCAGTAAGGCTGGGTGCTCTCATTGAGCCTTGGGAAGATTTTTGGCGTTCACAAGCACTGCCTCCTTGTCCTTGTTAATGCCCTGCCACTTCTCCTTATTCCTGGTTCTCCAAACAGCATGGAAACAGAAAATGGGTGTCAGTTCCAGAAGCAAACATCTCGAACAATTTGGAAATAGTCAGGGCAGCATGGGGAGGAGGCAGTAGAGACAAGAAGGATATTTTTCTCTCAAGGCATCTTGGGAAGGAGTAGGGTGGCTCAGGGAAAAAAAAAGCAAAGACTCCATTTTACAATACAGTAAAAGAGGCATTCTGGTTGGTTTCTTCATCTTCTTCAGAGACCCTCTCCTGCATGATTTATTCCACTTCTGATATTGTGAGTCTATTCTTACACATTGGAACTTTACTCTTCTGCATCTTTTCTTCACTCCCTATGCTGCAATGTCAAGCATGCGAGATGAAGAGAGACACTAGAAAAAAACAGGAAGAGAAGTCAATAGTAAGTGAAACTACAAGGCTTTTTCTCTCCCACCTTTGGTGAGTAAACAAGATAGGAAAGAAGTAAAAACATTCCACAGTGTCCCAACTTTAGTCAGCCTTGCCGCAGGCCAGTGAAATCTAATGTGATTCAGTTGAAAACTCATTAACATGTGAAAGCAATTTGGTTAGAATGAAAATCTGAGAAGAGGAAAGAATATGAAGAAAAGACAGACCAGACTGGCATAATGAATACTAATAATGAATAAGTTATACATACATTTATAAGATAAGCCAGAAACCCCCCCAGATTTTCCACAAATATACACTGCCAGAGAGAAAAAAACAAAACCGTTTTATTCAGGCATGAATGTGCTTTACAGTGTTCTTTCATTGTTACCAGTATTGACCAGAAGTTTTTAAGTAGAGATGTTTGTCTTGTTAAACAGTACCAGTGTCAATTAAATGTCTGTAAAAGATAATAAAAATTCTGATTTCATGCTGAATTTGTCTTATGTGGCAGACTTCATGGCATTCTTCATGACAGACAAAATAGCCTGTAAAACTTCAAGTTTGGAATTCTGGATCCAGTGAAGTCTTTGAATGAGGTCCAATATCAAGTTAAATTTGAAAAATCTTTTCTATCTTGTTATTTGTATCATATTTCTTCTGGTTGCTCTGTAGAATAAAAAAATAAAGCAATCTATTAATAGATTTGAACATCAAATATGTTTGAGAAATTTTATCTTAGTTCACAAACAGAAAAAGTGAAATTTGATTAATAAATTATTTTTATTAATAATTCACTGAATTCTAATTTAAAGTTAGGTAGCTTTTTTTTTTTTTGTACAAATTAAGAGAAAACAGTCAGCAATTATTTGTAATCAGAAAGTTTTTTAAAACTTGGTATTATTTCTCACTGTCTCTTTATTTTATTCTCTGCCATCTCATAATTATTTTCATTAGCAGACGTCATGCAATCTTGCCTCTGGGCATAAGCACAGAAATTAGAGCCAATGTATTATTTACAGAGGTTGATCAAGTCTTTCTAGTGTGGGTGGAAAAAGGGTATAAAGTACCATCTTCTGCCTTCAGAAAGACAGCCATGAATTCTGAGCAAGAATCAGGTGAACTTTTACATAAGATGAAACTTCATACATTCTGTATTCCTCATCACAATTAAACCCCAAACCCCACTCTTATAGCAAGATGAAAAGTTTTTTACTTAAAAGCAGACTCTGTGCTGAAGTAGGGATGTTTTCAAATGTTCACATTTCCTCTGACCTCTGGATAAACAGATTGAACAATCTGGCCAGCTGCTCTACACTACATTTCAGAGTGTTAATACAAAGGAACTAAGGTGTATTTGATGTGTGAAAATGATGAATAAGTGTAGAATACATCTGGAAAATGTGATGCAAAGGTTAAAGTCAAGTTCACCACAGAAGTAGCTGCATTTTGGTGAAGTCAAATAGTTACATCTTTCTCTTTTTCTATTGTGTACACATAACATCCAAAATGGATTTCATAAAAAAGAATATTAAGATTTTAAGGTCAACCACTCGAGTAATTTTCTGAAAAAGAATTCTCGTAACTTTAAAAATGCCTCCTTGTGCAAGTGGCATAGTTTTTAATTAAAAATTAATTTTTCATTAGAAAGCTTCTGGCATTGAATCAGCCAATATCAGGAAAGCCATGTTTTTTGGGCTGCAGTAGTGTGCAGACACACATAGGCCATGGGCTCCGTTTCAGATTTCAGAGAGGGGAACCCTTTCACAGTGTTCAGACCCTTCTGCTCTTTCTTCCATTTCTCCTCTCCTTTCCCCTCTGCTTCTCTTTCCTCTGCCATCCGTTTCTGCCTGTTACCTTTGATCATGACTATGCTGTTAATGACTTTTGCTCCTCCCTTTGTTTTTTTCCTAAGACTTCCTGTCTGTTTTCCCTCCCTGATTTTCTATTTGTATTTGCCTTTGCATTTTTATATGCTTTTGACCTGACTTCCCTTTTTGCTGCTGTCAACCTCTGTCTTGCCCACATTTTCATTTCTTCTGTCTTTACCTTTATTGCTATATGATACTTTGCCTAGTTTTTTGTGGTTGTCCTGGAGGTTAAGTTGTCACTTTATAATACAGTTCCTGCCCTGTGGAAAACAAAAAAAAATGTACTAATGTGTCTCTACAGTTTATGTCCATGAAGGTGATGACAATGAAGAAATGTCATTGTGCAGGGTCACTGGTGTCAGTACAGGAAAAGAGCCCTATAGCAGTTGCATCAGCCTGTGAGTGTTGTTTGGTATGAATGGAGTCCTTCCACACATGAAGGGCTGGAAAACACATGTAGAACCATGTCACAATGTGGGAAGGGGAATCAGGCAGGTAGTGTGATCTCTTTTCTTTTTCCATAGTGACTCCATTCTTGGTAAAACAATTTGTTGTAACATCACTGGTGTCTGTGGTCAAGCTTTCCTGTCAGGTGGACAGATAATTTTTCAGCTCCTGAAATCATATCTCATAATGATTTTTAATTTACTTTTGCACCTCATTATGTATCTTTATTTGTCTTGGATATCTGGTTTTATTATTAGATCTTTAGCTTACAGTTGTTTACCAGATGACTTCCGTGACTTCCTAATGCTAGCCTGTGATTTATTGATGTGAAATGTTGACAAGAGTCCATGTCTCAAAAGATAACTTTTGTCAGAAAACACAGGAGTGAGACCTATGGAGTGAAAAGACACTAGAGTGAGAACTTCCTATGAGATTTTTCAATCTCGGTGTCAGTGAAAACTGCTGAAAGTGCTGGCTAGTGTTTCATTATGAGATTGCCGTTCCAAGTTTGTCCTTCATGGCAGTGACAAAAAGAGATAGTTTTGTTTTAATGTTTGCTTCCTACAAGTAAACGTCAAAATTGTGTGCAAAACTTCATGGAAAGCCAGAGTGTTATTTTCTGTTTGCACGTAATAAATTCACTTTGCTATTGGGTCGCTTCAAAAAACCTATAATCTGTAATCTGTCGTCCCCCCCCCCCTTTTTTTTTTATTCATATAATTTTTGAAGAGTTTTCACTGGCACTGTAGAAATCTAATTTTCTCCTTACTGACTATTCCTATCTTATTGCAGTCTCCTCTAAAAAGGCAAATCTCTCTAAGTTACCAGTTCAGTTTTGTGATTGACTGTTGCAGAACGTGTTCATCAGTCATCTCTGTGTTGTATCATTCTCAGATGACTGCTCTGGACGTGAAGTTTATCTTTCCAAGGAGATTTTCCTTGCATGTGCTAGGAAAGTCTATGTTTTCTTGGATCCCCCTGCACTGTTTTGTTGCACTAACTTGTGTTAACACCAAGATATACTAAATAACACCTGTTATATGTCCATATTATGACATTAAAAAAAAATAAAGCTTAGTCCAAAAACTTCACCTTTTTCTTCTTTTTTTTTTAATATTCTTTTTTTTCCTGTGGTTGTTGTGTCTGCTTAGAGACATCTGTTGTTTCCTCCATAATTAGAGAGGAAGTTCAGTGGACTTTACTGTCTACTATACAATTAAACAATGGTTATTTTTTTTTTGAATTACATTGGGTATTATCTGAAGAAACTGTTCCCCAAAAGAAATGATGAAAATCTAAAAAATGCAGTTTTCTGTTTAATTTTCCAGAACCTTGCTGATTCATGAAACATAGAAAATTACCTGGTATGGAACATCTCTTCCAGAATTTTCTACTCACATGTAGTAGAAACACTTTTGTCTTTTCAGACCTTTGTTTAACAATATTTTAGCATACTTAGAAGCCAAAACTTTACTTTTTTTTTCCTGATTACTTACTTCCTTTGCTTTCACTAGACACCAACTAGTTCAAAAGCCTTTTCTTCTTTCTCTGCTTGCTCTGTAATTCCCAGAGAAGGAACCTATCTGATTTCTTTTTTATCCCCATTCTTAAGGTCAGAAGAATTTTCATAGACACAGAAAATTGGGACCCTTTAGCTCTAGTCTATTCTTTACTGACAGTTTTGCTTTTTCTGAGAGCAATTGCTCTTTGAACTTGTCCACAGCTGAGGAATCAGTTCTACCAGGGAGAACAACCTCTTGCAAGAACTGTGGACATGACATGTTTTGAATCCAATAATTGGTACTTTTTCCTCAGTGCTGTTATAAATTGAATACATGCTCATCTTCCAGTATTTGACACAAGACTCCCTTTAGAAAGATAAGCCTTTGAGCCTTGAGTTTCACCTATTTTCTTTCTGCTGATAATTTTTTTTTTTTGTATTTGTTTTCTTTTTCTTTTCCACTACTAATTCATGGCTACAAACACGTTGTATTTGCCTGTGCCAAACTTGCTAGAACCCTCATTCTGCTTCACCACTTCCTGCAGCTTTTTTCAAGAGTTTTTTATAACTAATAGCATTCTTGTTATCTGATTTGTCTGTCCTATGCATGCTTTGCTGGGGTTTGCGAAATGATACATTTAACTGTAGTTCTTTCATCTTTCTCCAAATACTGTATTGCAGTAGTGTTTTGCAGTGTATTGTACTGCTGATGGTTCATGTGCAGATTACGTACTGTCCTTTTGTGAATTCTGTTTCGGACCACTGCATGATTTTTGCCTCTCACATATCTTCTTGTAGTATTTGATTTCTCTAGGGTTGTTCTTACTAAGCAATAGCCTGGAAGAGGTGGCATCTTTGGATGACCTGTTCTGGGCTGTTTGCCAGATTTAAGTCTGTGTTTTCTAGCAGCCATTCTTGGGCTGTTTTGTCTTAGATCTAAACTATGGATTTTTTTTTTTTTATCTGGAATATGGGTCTGTAAAATCACCACACTGATTTTTTGGCCTCAGGTGATTCTCAGTCTTCTGTGTTCTGTGGAATGTTTCCTTCTTCATCAGACTGCAGTGTGTTGTCCTAAGTGTTGTTCAAACTTTCTGCATTTCTCTCTACATTTCCGGGTGCAAACAAAAAGTGATTAGTAATTCCCCTGTGATTCCAGTCTTAGTCTGTTTTTCGTCCTCTGTTTATTTTCTTTTTAGTACAAGCAACATTCAGTTGACACGGCGAGTGAAAACCAAGAAAGAATTCCTCCCATTGGAAGTCTGATCTAACTTTATATAGTGTGAAGGACCACACTGGATCTGTTTGTGTTCTGGCTTTATTAAAGTTATATGCTCTTTATTGGAGTCTTTCTGCTTTTAGGCCTAATGTCTAGAGACAGATTGGATGTGATAGATGAATCCATGCTAAATTCCTGGAAAGCTGGAAGAAAATAGTCACACTAATTTCTGCCAGTCCTTGCCGCATCATGGAATATGAGACTCTCATATCTCACCATATTTCAAGTTATTACATAAAAATTTGCACTTGATCAGTGTGAAGGGTTGACTCTGGTTGGATGCCACATAGCCACAAAAGGTGTTCTTTCACTCCCCTCTACAACTGAACAGGAGAGAGAAAATATAATGAAAGGGTCATACAAGGACGGGGAGAGATCACTCACTGATTCCTATCATGGGCAAAACAAATTCAACTTAGAGAAATTAACTGAATTTATTACCAATGAAGGTCAGAGCAGGGTAGTAGCAAATAAAACAAATCTCAAGANGGACGGGGAGAGATCACTCACTGATTCCTATCATGGGCAAAACAAATTCAACTTAGAAAATTAACTGAATTTATTACCAATGAAGGTCAGAGCAGGGTAGTAGCAAATAAAACAAATCTCAAGAACACCTTCCGCTCACCCTTCACTCCTTCCCAGCCTCTACTTGCTCCCCCCACTAAGTGGTGCAAGGAGACAGGAACAGAGGTTACAGTCAGTTCATCACAGATTGTTCCTACTGCTGCTCAGGGAGAGGCGCCCTCCTGCTCCAGCTTGGGCTCCTTCCCACAGGGGACAGCTCTCTGTGAGCAGCATGTCTCCTTCCCTACAGTTCTTCATGAACTGCTCCTGCATGGGTCTCTTTACATTGGGTGAAGTCCTTCAGGCACAGGCTATTCCAGTGTGGGTCCCCCACAGCCTCACAAGTCCTACCAGCAAACCTTCTCCAGCATGGGCTTCTCTCTCTGCATGTCTGCAGGTCCCTGCCAGGAGCTCCTCCATCCTGAGCTTCTCATGAGGTCATGGCATTCTTCAGGCATCCACCTGCTCTGATGTGGGGTCTTCCAAGGGCTGCAGATGGATCTCTGCACCTCCATGGTCCTCCATAGGCTGCAGGGGCACAGCTGCCTCCCCATGGGCTGCACCACGGGCTGCAGGGGAATCTCAGCTCTGGCATCCAGAGCAGCTCCTTCGTTCTGCACTGACCTTGGGGTCTGCAGAGTTGTTCCTCTCACAAGTTCTCACTCTATTCGCATTGTTCCTCTCACAAGTTCTCACTCTTTTCACAATCTGCACAATAACTTTTTTCCCCTTTTTCATCACAGAGGCTCTCTGTCTGATGGCTCTCTGTCTTCTACCTGGTGTGATGGCCTTGGCCAGCAATGGGTCCATCTTGGAGCCAGCTGGCATTGGCTCTGCCAGACATGGAGGAGGAAGGTTCTCACAGCTTCTCACAGAACCCACCCCTGTGACCCAATCCCTGCTACCAAAACCTGGCAACTGAAACACGATCAAAAAACTTTTGAAAGAGCCAACTATAATTCCTAGCGTTTGTGTTTGCACAATTTAAATTCACCCAGTATTATATAATCAGAAGTGTTAGGATAACTTTCATGCAAATACCATTAAAATTTACATTCAAGAGAAGAGAAAATAATTCAAAAAGTGCAAATTTTGGAATGGTAAGCCTGGCAGAAAGGCAGATTAAGAACTGTCATGGAAACTGGAAGCATAACAGATTCATAAGAGTCTGATGAAATGACTAGCATGAATTTGCTTCCTGACTGACCTAATAATGAGCTATTAGAAAATGAGATTTGTAGTGAGACATGAAGGAGAAAAACAAAAGAGGAAAAAAAATACAGAGCTAATAGATTAACTCCACTAGAAAATGGGTTTTCTCCTCTTGCCACTAAATCCTTTGATTAATGGTACAAAAAAACCCCCATATTTTTTATGCACTGGAACTTCTGTGGGAAGGTGTTCTATATTTGCAACTCCAAATTATTCTGGTTACTTAGGTTGTAGTAATTATAGTAATTATAATGTGAGTTTTCCCCCCACCAAACTTGTTTATCTGTGCTGATGGATCTGAATACTATGACGCACATGATTCTTCCATATTATACATGACACATTATTGTTAATAAGAAACACCAACCCAATACATATGTGGGGGCTTGTATTTAGAATTCTTGAAGCAAATAATCCATTGTTTGTGGACTTGGCACTTCTGATTTTGGCAAGTAATACTCCTTTGTTTGTCTCTAATAATGGGTTAAGTTTTTATTCATGCACCTATTCCTGTGATCAAGACTCAGGGACTTTTATATTAGGAAAAGATCTGTTAGGATAGAATGAAAAGTAATACTGAAACATTTAAATAATGTAATTATGTAAATAGATTTCTTCCCATTATCTGGAATCTGGTCTATAGTACTTAATCTGAAAATAGGTACTCCAGATCTGGTATAACTAGGCCCAGATAGAATCATGTGGTTAGTGAGAAACAGTAGAGAAATATTAATTAAAAAAGGTCCAAAAAGAGATCTTTTTCCTCCTGAGAATAAAATCCCTAAAGGACAGAAAGAAAGCCAGAAAATAATGTCTGTAACAATATAGGGAAACTAGATCCCTCTCTCTGTCTTATGGGATTATGCTAATCACTAATGTAACTGAAAAGAAACAATTTAAAAAAAATGAATACTCTCTTTTAGCAATGCCATTATTAATTAATAGTGTTTAGTTCCACAGTAATGATTTGGAACTAAACTGATCTAAAAAAAGGGGGATTTTAGGTGGAATAAAGTAGCACATTAGGGAAGCAAATCAATTTTATCTTTTCATATCGGGTGGAACTTTAGATGGGGGTTTTAGCAAGTTAGCTTTGTACCCTCATCAAAAGCACCTAGGGGCAAACTATTATCTGGCACAGATTATAAGGGTAGGTGAGCTATACATGTATTCCAGAATGTAAATGTCTGTATTCCAGCACCTTCGCCCAGGGGAATGGGAAAGTTTATCCTCAGGTTTTAAATTCTCATCACTATTACAAAGTTATGGAACATTTTCACATGGCTGTATCTCAAAAATTGTAAGTCCTAGAGAGGTAGGGGAAAAAATTAAATCACATAACACTTTTCTCTCTTTGTTTCTTTCTGTTAACGCTGGCACTCTCCATTGAGAAATCTGTTAGCAGTTCAGCTGAGTGTCTGCAGTGTCTGTACCTGGTTCTTAAGAGAACTATAAGTCTTTCATGATAACAAATGTTGCTTTTCTGCATAGAACTAGGAAAATAGATTATTCCCTATGACTGCTTTCAGAGTTATTGGCATAAACACAGCAGTGTAGCCTTTGTACATTGACTTCAAAGTTTCAACTTTTCCATATAATCTTCTTTTTAATATATGATTCTTTCTACAATCTGCTTAGTTTCTTTCCTCCCTTGCCTCCCCCTTCTGTTTCCCCCTCCCCTTTTACCCACAGTACTCTCTTTTTGGCAATGTTTAACTGACTGTCTAGCTGTTTAAGTTATTCTGTCAGAAAGTCATTGTACTCAGCAGCAGTTTCCTTATTACTGAGTCCAATCAATCACTGCACCTTTCCATTTTTAAGAATTGTATGGATTATATTAGACGTTTGGAATGCCTATTTAGATACTTAATGAACTGACCAAAGTTTGAGATATTTCATGTACTAATTGGTTTCCAGTAATTTCTTGAATACTCCAATAAGTCTTAGATGATAATTTTGTGTTCACTGAAAAAAGCAAAGATAATGATCTGGCAACAAATCAGGGTAATGTAGCATGAGGAGACCTGTTCATTATTTTGCTTCATTCTGGTGTTCAGCAAGATCTCAAAGCTGTCATTACTTGTGATCAGGTTCCATTTTAACCAGACTCTTTGTTCTTAGATTTTAATATCCAAATCTGAAAATGTATGGGTAACCAGATAACAGTAATAAAATATCAAGAAGTATTCATAACCTGTATTGTTCCTGAGTCAACAAAGTATCTCTTATTGTAGCTAATGTAGATTTCAAGTAGTGGGCTTATAAAACCTAACTACAGCCAAATCCCTAATTCAAAGCTAAAATAAGAAATATCCATAGCAAAAATGGCATCCTGGGAGAGAAATCTTAGTTTTTTGACTGTTTTATAAAGATGATTTGGTTGAAAATGCTTGTAGAATGCAACAGGTTTATTTTCATATAAGTAGAGAAATCTCTTATTGCACTGTATGAAAAATTTTTAAGTATTTTTTTTTAAATTGTTTCCTCAAACAGGAAAAAGAAATGCTTCTCCCTTTCTATAGGTTCTGTGTTTGGGAATACTAGTTATGCAGGTGAAGTGCTACTTAGTTGATAATATATTTTTCCTAAATTATCATTATTATGGAGCTTAAATCTTAAATTTCTGTGTATCTTTAGTAGAGGTAAATGAAATATTTATTTTTTCCTAAAAGAATTTTTTAGCATATCACAGACCACTGCTAGTGAATTTTGAAAAGTAACAGTATGGAACAGCTATTTAATATCAATATTATTTTTGAAAAAAAAATCACACAAAAAATCATTAGCATTGGTAAGTCTTGTTGTTCATACAACAGCAAACTCATTTAGGTTATTCTGTAACTTTGTTTACGTAACCACTTTGGTGCTGTAATATAATTTGCAGCTGTGTAAATAATGGTGTTCCTAAATGCAGGTCAGTTCATTTTTCATTCAGCCTGTACTTTTTCATTTCTGTTTGCATGAGGAATATGGCTGCATGAGAGCAGAAAGGCTTTCCTGTGTTCATACAATTGTTGGAAACAGAAAGATGCTTTTCCTGATTTCACCCTATAATCACATAATCATCCTGCCACAAATAACTCAGTTCAGTCATTTGGAAAATCTACAGTCAATTATTCAGTTATGACATATGTTACCAAGCATGGGAAAAAGCTTGCCACAAGGTTGCAAGTTCTCCTAAGCTGACAGTGCTTCTAAGGTAAGGGGAATAAATTCAGTATTGTTTGTATTTTAAAGCTTTTTTTTTTCCTCCCCACAAAAGAATCCTTTTTAGCACTATGCAAAATAACTAAAATTGCAATCTCTATCATCGAAAGTGTTTGAAAATTGGAGATGAAGTGACCGAAATATAACACTTTGTACTATGGTAATGTCTGTTCTAGAGACCTGACAGTAAGCCATGTAACACATGAATGATTTGACAGTTTCATGTCTAGTGACTCCAGATGGTATGTCTATGCTCTGATGGTGTACTATGTGTAAATCATCACAATCAGGATCAATATATATGCACGAACATTCTACTCTTTTTCTTATCACCGTAATTTATATCCCCTTATTAGGCCCTTTTCACAGCATAACTCTGGACATGATGAGAATTTGCCAGTATTTCTTTTTCTCCAGCTATCCTGAGCCTAACAGCAAACACTCCTTTTTTTCTGGCTCCTCTAAACTTGCTTCCACACAGGCGGTATTCCTGTCTCTTGTCTTTCAACATATCCCTTCAGAGACACACATGTGCTCTTGAACATGGGTATCAGAGTAGCATCTGGATCTTTAAGAGAAACCTTAAAAATGAGTGTGATCTACATTACATTACTCTGTCGATGTCAGTTCTATAATGCTTCATCAATTTTAATAAACAAACAAACAAACAAACAAAAAAAGATTGTCACTGATAGTGAAAGTTTAATGGAGGTTCTAGTCTGTACTCAGATTTTTAAGTGAACTCATTTCCTTTATGGCTTTGAATGTGCTTGTACAACCATCAGCACTAAAACTGTTTTCCTAATGTGAGAAAGCATAGATTCATGACTGCCAGGAGGACTTATTTGACCAGTCCATTGGTATTACCTTACCTAAGAAATAAAATTAAATTTTTCAAATCAAAAAGCTCCCTTAATGATTAATCTTGAAGCCATGCTCAGTACATATATCATTGCATTTCTTTGGACATTTTTTTAAGGCAGATTAGTTTTCCAGTCATGGGCTTTTCTCTCTTCAGTATCTTGTAGTACAGGTCATTTTGATTTTGGCAGTGGTTCTCCAGACTCAAATGAAACCTTACAGTGTATGTGGCTTTGGTGTGGAACAACCTCTAGAACACCCTGGTACTATTCAAGTTGCTTCTAAGAAGAGTTATCATCAATGAAAGATGCCAAACATTCAAATGCAAGTCACTTGTCCGTAGACAAGGAGTTCCTAAAGTGACTTGAAAGCTGGAAACTTGTGATGAGCTTTGTTTTGGTTTACCTGTCTTGTTTTGTGCACTGATTTTAAGGCATATGGGAAATGTAGTGAGGTAGATAGATAAGTTTGAAAATTTTAAACTGTCTGGGCTGATGAGACCCTTCATTCTGTGGTAATGCCACTATTTGTCTTCCTAAGAAATCTCCACAGTTCTGTCCAGAGGCAATATCTGTCTAGCTGGCCTAAACATTTGCAAGAGATTTACACAATTTTCACTACCTTTGTTGACACAAACCATAAACTAGATGCCTTTGTCAAGCTCTGCGAACTGATGAGAATAGAGGTGTGACCTGTTAGAGTCATTGTTCTCTTAATAAGGATAGCTTAGGAGTGCAGAAAATACTGTGACTTACTGTGGAGTAATTGGAGTATGCTACAACCCTATTGTCATGATTCTCTGTAGTCCTAGGTACAGCTGCTCTGACCTGGCAAAATAGAATGGGTGAGGGCTTTCATTACCCTATGAGCAAGAGAGTAGGCTTCAGAACAAACAGAAAGTAGCTGCTTTTTAAAGATCAATGTTAATTCAAGAGTGACTTTATTGAACTTTAATTTCTGAACATGTATTTGCTTGCAACCTAGATAGTGGCTTTTAGAATTGATTTTTCTCATTGGTTTAATAACAGGTTAGTTAATCAAGAGTGTGTTAAGGAATCTCAGCTATAATGTCATGGAAAAAGCAGTGAGCTAAATTTTTAACCTCTCATTTTTTCTGCCATGAAATAGCTTTCTAGACACTACCTGTTGCTTTGGTTTGCCATATCAGCAACTTCCTCTTAGGAACAGAGAAACTAGTGAAAGAGCGAAAGGCAGGTTTATCCACAAGGAGTAAATGGCAAATTTAATTTAATTTAATCTCTGAAATCTTACAAAATCACATCTATTGCATTTAGAGATAGAAAAGTATGTTCTGTATAAAGGTTAAAGGCTAGATCACATGACACAACAAACAATATCATAAACAATATTATAAAATATCTACCATACAGATATTTGAAACAAGTAGGATGCGTGTACACTAATACCCTTGTTTAGCAAAATATATGCTAAGTCAAAATTTGTATCAGTTGTAAGCTTTTCCTGTTAACAACCTTGTTTTCACCATGGCATCTGCTTGGGATCAGTGTTGGAGAGTGTAGGCTAGCAGTGATTCACTGACCCACACCTGAACTCTGGACCCAGCAGTGCTTCCCAGTCTCAGGTCCTTGTGCTCTGCTGATCTGCTACTCCCAGTGTTCACTGCAGCCAGAGCAAGGTGTGCTCCACACTGGTCTCCAGGTTTGGCAAATTTTTCTAGTCTGGAAACACAGTCCATAAGGCTTCTGCATAAACATAAAGTACGTCCTACTGATCACGAAACAACTCATCCTCATTTTTAATGTTTAAAAGGTTAAATCCTCTTTAATGAACTATTTATTCTGTCCTCCTGTTTTTTGTTTCCCCAGAGTAAACCTTCATGGTAACATAGAGTTTGATAAGAAACAAACTTAGCAGTTTGTAAATTTCTTTTTATGGACATCCAATGTCAATTAACAGATTAGTCATCTTGGGTGTTAATCCTTGGGCTTCTCAGGTAGAAGTTGTCTCAGTTTAGCTTAGAGGATGCTTTACAATACTTCATACAAGGTAAAGAACTGTTTGTCTGGGTCCATGTCTTGTGCCTGTGTCTGTGTCTCTGTGTCTGTGGAGCAGAAAGTACCTTATGAAAACAAAGTCAAACCCACCACCACCCAAAGATTTAATTTTTATTTCCATTACTGGCAGATCCAGGAAGTGGTTCTGTTATTGTTATTTTTATTTTTAGTTGGTAACTTTAAATTAAAGTTATTATTTTGTCTGCAGAGATAACTATGCTAAGACTAGTAAACTATGCCCATGTATTTGTGTAGCACAGGCTTACGTGAAATTGTGTATATGTGATTTGAAACCAGGATAATTTATGGATTTTTCCCTGTTGACATCACATAAGAAGTAGCAAAATGTAACTAGGAAGAAGCCAAACACTTGCTTTTGACAAGCAAAAGGAAAAAAAAATGGCTTTATTTTAAATGTTTTAGATTTAGGCAATATATTTTTATAATTCAGATAGTCTAAATGATTTGTGTACCTAACTGCTTTCTCATTGAATTTAGAGTACTTAGAACCTGTTTACAGTTTAGAAATTGATTTTTAGCCTAAGATTTCTTCAGTCCACAGAAATTGCAAGTGGGTGAGCAACAGTCCAGTTTATGTTTTACCCATCAATAGTAACTGTCCTGTTTTGGTTTCAGATGGAAGCTCTTAGACAATCATGAGACAATGTATTTATAACAGGATGTCAGTAAATTACACGGAAGCATTTAATAAAGACTATTGACACTTCAAAAATGCATCCTTTTAAGATGACAGTAAGTAATTACACATATTGACTTTTTCTGCTATTGATTTTGTTAACATGGTACTTTATATTCTTGAAGATTTGTGTAAACTATGCCCAAAATTACGGTCATGTGGATTCCTGAGTAAGGTACAACACTATACAGAGCTGCAGTTCTTACCAAGGAGTTATATTTTTCAGCATCTCAAAATTTAGCCATCAAAGCTAAGTCTGAAATGAGTCTTTAAGACATGATCTGCCTCCAAAGCAACTTTGATAGTTATGGAACTGGACATTAAGACTATTCAGAACACTGTGATGCACAGATTCTGGATGAGAAAGAAGCAGGAAAACTTCCTTCTCTGGTGGAACTTCTGCCAGAGGTAAGAAAATGCAGTCAATTGTCCTATGGCCAACCTCAGATATTCCCTTATTAATTAAAGCAAATAAAATCCACTTTGGACTGAAGAATACCTCTCAGTCTAGAAAATGATATCTTCCACTTTAGTACCGAAATAAGATTTTTTCTGGACTTCTCTGCAATGTCCTAGTAAACACACACTAAACTTAACTGTAAACAGTATGTAGAAGACTTTTACTGTAGATGTTGCATTCAAAAATATAATCAAGAACATTTGGATTATTTTTGACTCTAAGTTTTTAGCAGAACTAGTGGGGTACTGTAACCAAGATAGCTGAGCAAAATTCAGTCAGGCTGGAATTAATGGTGTGTTGATTCCTGAAAGAGAAAACAGGCCCTATCTAGTTGTATGAAGTTTTGTCACCTAAATTTTTCTCTACTGATATGACTAACTTGTCATCTGTTCACACAACAGAGATTTAAAAGTTGAGGGACTGTGGTAACTTGACCTTGACTGACCGCCAGCCCTGCAAATTATGGCACTCTCTCATTCTCCTTTCTCAACAGGAAAGGGGAAGAAAATACGACAAAAAAAGCTTGTGTGTCAACGTAAAGATGAGTAGATCTCTTACCAGTTACCCTCATGGAAAAGAAAAAAAAAAAACCAAAAAAAAAAAAAAAGAAAACTAAAAAGAAAAGGAAAATAAAAGACCTGACTTGAAGAACATTAACTTTCTTTCTTGGCAGATAAAATAGGGTTGGGCAGTGTGAAACAAAAAGAAAAAGCTAATACTCCTTCCTCTTCTCCTTCTGCCTAGGTTCAATGTTGCTCATTCATTCACCACTGTGACATCTCATCCCTTGTTTAGGAGGATGTGGAATGGGTTTTGGAGTCAGTCCATAGCATCTCCTACCTCTCATTCCTCCTCATGCTTTGCCCCTGCTTCACTTTGGGTCCTTTCTATGATCTCTGGTTCTTCAGAATAATGCTTCCTGGTGGGACCTCTACATCTGCAGTGATGGGTTTCTGCTCTTGCATGATGCTCTCCACAGGCCACGGGGAAATCCCTGCATCAGCACTTGGAGCATCTTCCCCCTCCTTCTCTGAGTTGGTGTCCTTAGGGTAGTTCCTTTCACTTTCCTCTGCCCCTCCCTTGTCTCTCTGATGTGCAGTGTTTTTGGTATTTCATAAATCCCCTTTCCTGGAGGTGTCACCATCTTGGCTGAGGGTCCCTGCCCTGTGGTGGGTTTGTTGTTGGAGTGGGCTGGAGCCACCTGTATCCAGCACAGTCTTTCCTTACAGAATCCTCCAATGCACACTCCTGCTGCCAGTGCCTGGTCATGGCCATCCAGGGACTAAGAGTATACTGTGGCCATTGAGAACCCAAACTCCCAAAGTCCCTCTGCTCTTCACTTCCCAGTTTTTTCCACTTCCCTCTTTAGAAACAATAACCTAAAACAGATTTAAAAAGCCAGTCTGCATAGCACAGTACCAGGACAAAGTGAAGTAGGGAACAAGTACTGACAGGAAACCATAAGCGTGTCAGAAAGAATGAGAGTTTAGAATGTGGAGGAGTTTAGGTGCCAGGTGTTGTAGGGCCATTGCTATGTCCATGTGAGTCATTGAGCTACCTCGTGTCTCTTAAGGGTATTAATAAAATGTTACTGATGCTGTGTTTAATGCTCCCATTGTGTTTATTTAGTCCTTGTGAATCTTTGGTCTGTCGGAAGATTCACACATCTGTCTGTCCCACATCTATGGGATATGGAATCATGCATTTTTATTCATACATAGCATAGAGCATCTTATATATACATATGTCTCATACATAGCATAGAGCAGCTGAGGGTCATGAAAAAGAGAATTCACTGTTTGGATCTGTAGATGTTACTGCATGCCAGCCCTAGATGTAACATGCTTCTCCATGCACACAGAACTTATCTATATGTGTCTCCTTATGCACTGCATGTGAGTTCTCTGACCCACATGTACCTTAGCTTCCCTCAATCACTGTCTGCTGAGTATCCTGAAGCATTACCAATCATCTTGCAAGAATACGGTGTGTGGTTTTTGAATGCTATCCTGATTTTTTTGTGTGTGAGGTTAGCACATTCTCTCCTCCTCAAGGAGACAGCAAATTTTAAGCTTTATAATCATATAACTTTAATTTAGCAATTCACATGATGATCTGTGTTACACTGTATTTATCAATGATCTTTTCACAGTCTGCACAAACCAGTCACACAGACTTACCGTAATCTAAGTTATGAGCTGATCAAGAAGGTTCCTCCACTTTGACTTCTAAATTAAATTTACCAGGAAGACTATTTAACACTGATAAACCCTGACTTGTTTTTGATAGGAGGTTATCTTTTTCAAAGAGGAACTAACCTTGAACTAGCACACTCCATTCTGTTTATCCTGTTTCTACCCTGGAGAAGGGATTCCTCATTCACCATGGCTGAGACCAAGATAATTCTCTTTTGTGAAGGTTCCCTTGCAACTGAAGCTGTACAACCGTGAAATGTTAATCTCTTCCCTGCCAACTTCTGAATGCCAGATAACCACACAAAGGGGCATCTCAGCAACACTGACTTTGTTTATAGACTCCAAGAAACAGTCTTGAAATAGGTGAAATCCTTTGATTGTTGCTCTCATAGAGGAAAACAAAATCATATTAAAGTCCAGTTTCATTTAGTCTTGGAACACAAATACCATTATACATTAATGAGAATTGTATAATTGAGATTTGTATCACTACTCTGTGACATCTCTAAACAGAATTAAAATTCTTGTTTATTTAAGGATTTCCACAGCATCATGTCTTTGGGTTTATTTCACTTTTACAGAGTACAACTATATTTCCTGGCTTGTAAAATTTTGGGAAAGAATTAGACTATTGTTTGAGCATTTCACTCCAAAATTTTGAGTATTTTATTTATAGAGGAACAGATTTTAGGTTTTAAATATCAGGCGTTCAGGTGAATGAACCAAGGACATAGGAATAAAATCAGTGGTTGTAATTTCTCTTAAAGCCTTATCCACAGGGTAGCTGTCAGTGGCTCAGAATCCTGATGGACATCAGTGGCAAGTGGTGTCCCTCAAGGGTCAGTTTTGTGACCAGTTTTATTTAATATCTTCATTAGTGACCCATATGAAGAGATAGAGTGCACCCTCAGTATGTTTGCAGATGACTCCAAGCTGGGTAGTGCTGTTGACACACCTGAAGGACAGGATGCTACCCAGAGGAACCTGGACAGGCTCAGGAAGTGGGAAATTTACGCAGTTTAACAAGACCAAATGCAAAGAGCTGCACCTGGATCGGGGCAACTCCCAGTATCATCACAGGCTGGGGATGAACAGACTGAGAGCTGCCCTATTGAGGGTTTGAGGGAGCTGGTGGATGAGAGGCTGGACATGAGCCATCCATGTGCGCCCACAGCCCACAAAGCC
>WBMV01009025.1:0-137397 GCA_013396655.1 Campylorhamphus procurvoides | reverse complement strand
TGGTGAGACCCACCTGCAGGGCTGCCTCCAGCTCTGGGGTCCCAGCACAGGAGGGACATGGACCTGTTGGAGCAAGTCCAGAGGAGGCCACAAAGATGACTAGAGGGATGGAGCAGCTCTTATGTGAGGAAAGGCTGAAAGATTGCTCAGCCTGAAAAAGAGATGGCTTCTGGGTGACCTAGTCATGGCCTTCCAGTACCTGAAGGGAGCCCACAAGAACATGTAGTGACAGGACAAAGTGAAATCACTTCATCCTTGGCAGCAGGGGTTGGAACTGGACAATCTTTAAGGTCCCTTCCAACTCAGGCAAGTCTATGATATCTGGCATGGCAAGAGCAAGGAACATACATGAGTGTTTAGGTACTGTGCTCCTAGATGTTGCCACCTGTTCACAGCAGCACCTGCTAGAAAAGAGGATGTCAGAGAATTCACTGGCATTAGTGGAAGTGATTTCACAAACAGAGAGCTTTGACTTACCTTCCTCTGTGTGCCTATGGAGTGAAATAGTTGGCAATGTAGATTGATTTAAATTCCAGAAGAGTGTTTGAAATGAAGACACTCAGCTGAACTGCTTGTCTGGCTGAGAGGAAGAGGTGATTTCTGAGTAGTACTTGAAGCCCTTTCTCTCAGTATTATTCTTACACAGAGCATTTATTAACTAAATCTCCATTGTTGTTGTTGAAATTAGCATGCTTGCTCATGCTTCTGAAATTCTCCATGCTCTCCCTCAGGGAACGGAGATAGAATTACGTGATATGTGTAAACAGGGATTAATTTAATCTTCAGCCAAATCCACACATTGAGGTGCAACTGAAGTTTGCATAAGATTATGAAGGCAATTTAATTAGATACAGTCAGACATCTTGCTTTTTGAAGATACATATATTTCTATTTTTTAAAAGATTAATTCTTCATATCTCCTGATTCAACATTAAAAAGAGATTAAGAAAAAATCAAGTTTGCATTACAGTGCATATACAATGGGAATAAAAGTTGCTCGGCATCTAGGAAAGGGAGTAGATTTGATGTCATTCTTAAAGACACCTCAACCTTCTTGCAAAATGACAATTTTTTGCTTTTTCCTCAGAGACATATGTTGAAACAATATGTGTAACTTGGGATATCTTGCTTGTTTTTATTCTCAGCACTGTTCATCACTTGATTGGGTGACATTTATTCTGCAACATATGAATTAAAAATGAAAACAGTCCCCCCAAAAAAGAACTCCTCGCACCCCTGCCAAAACAAAACAAATAAAAAAAGCAAACATACACTTCATGTGCTACAAGGAGCAGAAAAAATAGTAGCTATGAAATGTGATACTCTGTTATAATTTAGACTTTTATATCTAAGTAATTTCCATCTTAATTTTAAGCAGTTTGTTTTTTTAAGAAGAGAAAATAGGAGAATATAGTAATTTTGATGCAATTTTGACTTGCAATTATCATGAATGTTAAACAAAAGACTATCATTCATCTTACTTCCAAAAACCTAAAATCCTTCACTACTCATACATAAATATGATCCATCTATGGCATCTAGATTGCTGTAAAAGTCAGACATAAAAAAGAAAAAACGCTCCAGTTGTTGCACTCCAGTCTGGGACTTAGGGGAGAAATTTTTTTCTTTTTTTTTAAAAAATTATAGAGTCATTATATCTTCTTCTAGAATAGTATGTGTGTTATTATCAAACTATGATAAATTTGCTTGAAATTTCTGTGAAAACATTATAAAATATTTTCATTCACTATGTGTTTCCCCATTATCTACCGTATTAATGCTATCTCCTGAAACTTGTGAGCCAAGATCCAGATGCATAGGAAAAGCAATGTCACAACAGAACACCATGTTAATATCATGTAACAAAAAAAAATACTCATCTACCTCATATCTGTCCTTGAATTCTAGAATTAGTATTAAAACTATCACATTACCGATAAAACAGAGACGTGAAATCCAAAAAATTTGAGAATTGAAAGGGTAACTTAGGACTCACGCCTGACCTTCCTAAAACCAATAAGAAAAAAATTAAAGCTGAATTTATTGAAGTATGTAAAAGCTTGCATTCTCTTATTGCTTTGCTGGTAACTACAGTCCCATTAGTTTGAACTGAGCACAAATAAGGAAGCAATTTCTAATTAAATAAGTACAGATAAATTAAAAATGTAGTGATGTACATTCTGTATTTTTTGTAGGTAGATTGTGAAATGTACTGATAACATGTGTTTTAGATTAAGAACATTAATTAATCCAGTCTGTCAATTGGGACAGTTTTTACTATAATATCACAGAGTGAAAGCAAAAAAAAACCCATAGAAGAATGGTGCAGTAGGTAAAGACCTAGTAAGAAGAAGGTTTGGGTTAGAGTTATTTGTGTTTCTAAAGAAGCTGATCATGACTCTAGCTTCATTTACATTTTCACAAATAGGAAGTGGAATTGTCCTAGTGAACCTTTAGGATGCCAAGGAAGCAGCGTGAATTCTTTGGAGGACTGGAATGACACAGAAAGGCCTGAAGAAGCCTGTGGACAACTGAGGTAGAAAGGAGATGAAATTAGGCAGTACAAAATGCAAAGTTCCATTCTTTGTGACTAATAAAAAAAATCATTCCAGAAGCTGGAAGCTCCGCAGCTGAAAATGTCAGAGAAGAAAGCACAGCTACATTAATCAATGCAGAATGATCAAAGCACTGATAAGAAAATGGCAAATGCAGTCCTAAGCTGTCTAAGATAAGATATTTCTGGCAAAGATGTAGAACTATTAAAGATGTTCTACAAAGTACTGGAGAGACACAATTTTAAATACTGTGCACAAGAAAAATGAATTCTCTCTCAGTTGAAGAGGGAATAAGGAACCTACTGGAAAGTAAAGGAGTACGGCTTGTTTAGGCTAGCCAAACAAAGGCTAAGAAGGGATATAAGAGATGTTTATGGACACAGTGGGAGGGATAAATGAACTTTGAATAAATTGAAACTGGGACTTTTGGAACCCTCAGAGGAATGAGATTATGTAATGATCTTTCAGTAGAAGTAGTGTGAATGAAATACAAAACTTTTTTTAAAAGGTACTAATTATACTAATTATATAGATTGTGATTGCTTGTGATGTCAAAGGACTTAAACTTATGACCTAGGAAGTGACCTTCAGTCCTGTGTTTTTGCATAGAGCAGTAATGTCAGAGAAAATAAGTACATCCTCTCAGAGTTTAGTGTGAATGTCAATTAACACATAATAATTTTCAACAGCAAATTCACTCTCTATGTGTTATTTCATCAAACACAACACAGTTTTAGGAAGAACTTTAAAATGAATTGCTATAATCTAAAAAAAAGAAAAATACTTAAAATTTTATTTAATATTATATTTAGTATAATAAAATTTCATAATACTTAGATAGATACATTGGAAATACATAAAAGAAAAATAAAAAAAAGAATGCATCTTACCTTCCTCCTGATTCAAAAGTCTCCATATGAAAATAAATAAAATATTCTGACATCTGAATATTTTTCATGACAATGAAGATTACAGTTCTGCTCTCCATAGGCATTACACTCATATTGTATATAAAACAGATTCCAACACACATAAGGGAGTGGATTACTGTTGCGTTGCCTCATCTGCATGCTAATCTGGACAATGCTTTTTAGATATTTTGGTTCTGTGTTTTGTCCCATATATGTCCCTCCTGGGCTTACATGTGCTGAATATGGCTCTCAGGCTCAGAGGAGTGTACTGAGAAAATCTCCTGGATGTCTTTAGAGTATGGAGGCAGAAGATGCATCTGTCAGTGGAGGATTTTTCAGCTTTGATTATTGCTTATTGTGTACAAGAAAATCTCCCTCTGCCTGGAAGAGCTTTTCATCCTGGCTGGCAGTTGTCATTCAAGAGAAGTCAACTTTTAGCATGGATTTATCTTGTGCAGTCATTCAGCAGCTCAAGGTTTTATACAGTGCTTTAACACAGCAAGCAAAGGCCTACAGTAGGACACATTGAAATAAGTCTTTCAACCAGCAATTATCTTTGACTAAGGCGTAAGACACTGACATTTAAGGCTATCTAAATTTCAGTGTCATGTTTTTAGGTTTCCCTGCACTGCGTCTTTTAAATGACATTTCAGCCTCCAAATCAGCAAATTTTGCAGTCACAGGTACCACAAAGCCCAGACCCTACCCAACTTCCTTGATTGAAAGTGTTATCTCCTAATGAAAGAAGATTTTTTTATCTCAACAAATTCACCTTTAAGTGGATGCAGTCTCCCTGATTTGCAATTCCATGCATGTTTTTTCATTGCAGTACTTGTTTTAGTACCCCAGGCACAAGAGCATATCTTATTCCCCATGCCAACATGAACTGACATTATACCCCTCTGGTTTGTTATGGACTATTTTTGTCACCACTCTTTCTTTGGTTGTTTTATTTTTCAGTACATATTAATTTCTGATTTACTTGCAAGGGTGATTATACTAGATTTATCTTTTACTGGTTCTTCATCTCCATCTTTTTTTCTTGGACATCCTTTGGGAAGAATTGCACATTCTCTGGAGATGACAAGTCAGACGGTTGAAATGTTAGCACAGCATCTGCTAAAGAAAATAATTAAATGCAGAATATTTTTATATATGTATACATATATATATGTGTATATATATATGCACTGTGAGAGTCAAAATTCATTTTTTAACAGGTTGTGAGCTACTTGAAGTGTAGAGCAAGAAAAATGGAAAAGGAACTCTGCTTTATGCCACTGCTTTACTTAAAATCATATCTCTGCTGCAACATAAACCTAGGCTTCCAACAACATTACAGTATTTTTCTCTGTTTTTGAATGCCAGAATATGTGCTTAATCTCATAACTCAGATCAGCCTTCTCTTCGAATTTTCCCTTGTTATTGCTTGTGGTTTTGGGTTTTTGAATCTGAAAAAGTTGCTACCACAATACTGAGAAAGTTGACTGAATTATATGAAAATAATAAAAAAAATAATTTTTCTTAATTTCTTTCAACAAAATTGTGACATTATGTATATAAAACAAGGCATTTATTCTCTTCTGTGGAAAACATTTTTTTGCTGTGAGTATGCTGGGGAACCCTGTCTCAAAGACTGCCAAAACAACCAGGATGAACAGTTTCACGAGTGGATCTAGCAAGTGATCAACACCAGAAATGGACAACTACCTCAAACCTCAGCAGTTTATGTTTTAAAAGATTTTCTATAGCATAGATAGTGACTTATTGTATTAGGTAGATAGTTAATCCCCCTGTATTTGTATGTTTTATTCTTATTGATGGGGGCTATCCGGTTACTGGATTCCTATTGGTTGTGTATTCCCTATATTTTCATTGGCTGGCCAGTGATGCAAACCCAGCGTCATCATGTAAGGCTAGCCACGCCCCATCTGTATTCCCCTCCTTCCCTCCTATCCCTTCCCCTACTTGCCGTGCTCCACCCCAACTCCTCCCACTTTCCAAGCTTCTCCCTGAACGCTGTATGAGTCCCATGCTCCCTGAATAAACAATTCCAGCCTTCTTCACCCTACCATTGGCTGAGGACCTTTCCTTTCTCCCCTACGGCACGCGGCAGCAGTATACAAAAACTGTTGCAAGTATCTCATGTTACAAACAGTTTTACAAGATCAACAAGTAGTGTGGTATGGGGGGAATTCTGCAATTCTATAATTAGGTGTATTTCTCTCTCTGGATTGGAAGTATGTCTGTCTCATATTGTCATCTGCTGTATGTTTGTAGTGTAATATCCTCATATCTCACAGGGAATGTCTTTCCAGTTGCAATGTGAACAGGTGATAAGGGAGAGAATGAAGAAGTTTGTTAAAATGAATACATATTTAAGAAATTTACCTATTAATCAATATGATACTCAGATTTCTTTACCTGATAGTGAATATTGATGTTGAAAAATAGTTTGGTCCAAATGATAACAAATTGACATTTTTCTAAAGTTAACTGATTCTTACCTCATCAAACATATTAATTGTGCAAATTACAGAAAATTTATCTTATTTTCTGTTTTCATGCCTTTTTTTTTTTTTATAGGCTTAGATAGTACACTCAAAATGTCAGTAGACCTCCTGGAGGCAGGAAGGGAAACTCATTTCAATTTCAAACTACATTAATTCTGAGTGAAATCAAACTTATTCTCATACATAGGAAGGCAAGCAAGGCTTTGTGAAAAATTGCAGACTTTTAATAAGGACATTTCCAGTGGTTCCATCCCATTCTGGCAAACCGATAAATCAATATCTGTCTTTCATCTATTATGGATTGATCAGTTCATGTGAGTAAATGTGACAGCAGAATACTGCTGAGATCCATACATCAATATCTTTGCTACCATGAGAAATGCAGCCTGGGCTCAAAGATGAGCTGTTTGGCCTGTTGAGGCTTTTGGTCTATGTTTTTTTTTGTTGTTTTTTTTTTTTTTGGTTGTTTGGGTTTTGTTTGTTTGGTCTTGGGTTTTTCTTTGCTCAAAGCATGACTTAGGCTATGGGAAAAGGGAGTAAAATCTTGGTCTAAAAATATTTTGCACTCTACCTCCCATGTCCAAGACTACAGTCAATGAAAAACACATTTTCATCTTGACATCTCTACATTTTCCTTTTATTAACACTTAAGAGAGAGAAGAAAAGATAACTTTGTTTAAAACATTTTTTTTTTCATAGATAGAGGCAGTAGGCTAAACATTATTCACTTCTAATATTTAGATAAAAGTCCCATCTGAATTCAACAACATCTACAGAACTCATTGTAAGGCACTTTTTCTTGTAGTGATGACCACATGACTGTCATTTTATGTATGTGGTAGGGCTACCATATCAAGTGTTGGCATGCTCAGTGATTTCTGAAGTAAATACAGCATTCAGTACTCATAGTCTCTGTGGGCTAATTAAAAATAACAAACTTTATGGAAGGTGCCTTGCTGTTTATTAGTTTGGATTGTAAACTGTGAGAATGCTTTCAATAAATTACACATGCACACAGCAGGGAAAAAAATTGCAGAAAAATGCTAATGGAGATGCAATCAGACTAATAAGGAGAACATTCAAGGTCCATATTTTACATTGACAAAATTCTTTGGAATCAAAATTTTGAGAAAGTATAGAAAGAACAAATTTCTGGCAGTATCCAAACACAAATCACTTTTCAAGGCTGTTGAATAGATATTTAGGAACATTCAATAGTACTAATTTTTGTCTATTATTTCTTACTGCCACTCATGTAGCTCTGTAATTGAAATGCTGAGTAACATTTTCCATCCTCAATTCTAATGATGCCCTTTATAATCCTCTTTCTAATGCAGTGCCTGAACTTTAGAAAGGTTGTTCGCTGCCAAATGTCAGTCCATTTCAAGATATAGCAATGGAAACTCTCTTGTTTTACCCATTTTGTTGGATAAAATTCTTGTGCACCAATAAAATTGTCGAATGTTTGGTCTCTGTTTCCTGTTTATTAAGTAAAAAAAGGGAATAAAGTAAATCCAATAAAATCTACTCTTCTGACCCACTTTCCCACTGACACAAGGGCAAACCAATGCCTTGTTATTAAATCTGGGGAGAGAAGAGTCCAATTAGGAATCTCCTTCTTCAGTAGACAAGCCGACCTGAAAATAGTTTCTTACAGAATTTAACCTGTTGGCAAAGACACAGTTCATAAATGTGAACTGATGAAGACTTGACAGAGTTCAACATTACAGGTTTCATCCAGATCAACAATTTATGTCCACTCCCAGTTTAAACTAAAAATTCTTTTCTTAGCAGAGGAAGTTCAACAAACCAGAGAGATTTATCCTGGTTTGAAATCACATTGGCAAACCCTATTCTGCATTGATATTTTCATTGCTATTGTAGCAATGATGCACTAGCTGCCTTGAAATAGACAAAAACTATAACATAAAAATGAGTGAAAGAGATTGTTTTATTCTTCAGTAAAGCTTACTTTGGTACTGCTACATTATTTTGGAAGGTTTTTCACTCTGTGTGGTTCACATTAAAACAGTTTTCAAACCTTGTGTCTGACACTGTGCTTTCCCATATTGTATACAAAGCACTAGACTGTCTCCTACTTATAGGTCCTCTGGGGATCACTTATTCATTATACCTGATGCACATTATTCATTTATAAATTAAGACTTATTTCTTTCATAGAAATGACTGTTCTCTTCTTTTCTTGTATAAGTTTGGAGGGTGTAGAGAAAACATATTTCTTTTCTCCAAGACTGTATCTCCAGCTAAAACAAGCACTGAACCTGTATTTCACCTCTCATTTAAATTAAATAGTCTTTCTGTAAACACCTGAAAAACTGTATGGATTTTTTTTTTCCTCTCTATTGCTTGGTGGGTGGAAAAGAGGAAGACGCTTAAGGGGATGACAGAGGTCAGTTTCCTTGGAAATGAATGCTGACTATTTGGAGGAGGACAGAAGAAAACAGAAGCCACCTGAATGAGAACTGTGCAATAATCAGTGGCTAGAACAAGAGCAAAATTCTCATGAAAAATAAAAACACACTGTTCAGTTCCTCCTATAGGTCAAACATAATGCCTGAATAATACAATCAGTGCTTAAAAGCCTAGTTTGCCCTTTATACAGAGCTAAATGAGAAAACCTTGGCAGTGTGGGAACCTCTGGTTGAGTGAGGGCTTTGCCTCTGTCTTCCTTTAGTGCTCAGACAGCAAAGAACTCACGGAACTTTAATATCATTAGCGAGTTGTTTAAAATCCCCTCAAAATATTTGGTGTGTCACAGGAAATGTTGACTACATCTTAAGAAACCTCATCATGAACACTTGCTCTACTCAAGGTCCTGTGAGCAGTCACGTAAACTGACAGCTGTGTGTAATTTCCTTATTCTTCTGACTGTTCAGAGTGAACAGGGAAAGGTGTTGGGGGAAGAAAGAGGCTGTAGACACAGTGACTTTTGCTTGTCAACCTGATTACAACCTTTCTTTCGCAGGTTTTACATGGGCTGCCAGCTGTGAAGTGTCTCCTTGCGCAGCTGAGGTCCAAATATGCTTCTCTGCAGAAGGATTTTATGTGTGAGCCTCACTTGATGGCGATATGAAAGGGTGAGAAGGTTTGTCCTGACCTCAGATCTGTAAGGGAGTCTTGCAGTTACTTTGATTAACATATATGTTAGTTGCAGATATCGCAGAGGTCTTTGTGCAAGATCTCAGCTGCCACTTGTTCCAGACTGCACACTGCTACACAAACTTTACCCATGCCCAAGCATTGAATCCTGCACCTGTGCTACCTCTTTAAAAAGCAAGTCGCTTGCCATTTGACAGCTCGATGCCTAGGTACTGCTTTCCTTTGACTGACTTTTTTGATTCCAGCCTTGTGCAAGTCACAGATCATAGATGTCCTTGCTTGTGACAGAATGATAAGGTGTGAAAAAGATGAAACAGCAAGCTTGAAGGAAACATTGGCTAATGATACAAAGATAAATTCATAAGCCTTGAAAACTGTCTCTTTAATGAACACAATAATCTCATGAGATCTTAGAGAAATATTGAAAATCTGGGTGCAAGTTTCCATAGCACCTTGTGCCATATGTTAAAAAAAGAGATGAAGAATGTTTCAGTGTAAGCAGATGATGTTGACAGTGTTTCCTGTATCCTTTGCACTCAGATTGCTTAGGTCTTAGTCTTACACTAGTCTTACACTGACATAAACTGTGATGTTAAGCAACAGGGAATGAGGTCTCGATTATTATAATAATGTATGTTTCTTGTATGTTCTTCAGATATCTTTGACAGCACTAGCTATGTGTTTAGACAGTTTAGCAAAAATCTCAGAGTGTATTAACCATCCATAGTAATAACAATTCCACATACAAAAATACAAAGAGGTAATTGAATGGAAAATAATTCTGACAAAAAAGAAAAAAAAGAAAAAGAGAAAAAAGAAGAAGAAGGAAAAAAAAAAGGTGGTAGTGGGGGAATCGCCTATAAAAAAAGTATCTTGGTTTGATCTGAAGGTGACATCATGGTTTAACCACAACCAGGAACTATGGCCCACACAACCACTTGCTCACACCCTTCACCCTGTTGGATGGGGAGGAGAATCAGAAGAGTAAAAGTGAGATAACTCATTGGTTGAGGTATATAATATTTGACAGGAAAAACAAAAGCAGAACACACACGCAAACGTAAGCAAAGAATTAATTCACCCCTTCTCATGGTCAGGGAGGTGTTCAGCCATCTCCATGAGAGGAGTGCCCCATCTCTTGTAATGGTGACTTGTGTAGATAAACACCATCATTCCGAATGTTCTCCCCTTCCTTCCTCTTCCCCCAGCTTTAAACACTGACCATGACACCACATGGTCTGGGATATCCCTGTGGTCAGCTGGGGTCAGCAGTCCTGGCTGTGTCCACTCCTAATTCCTTGTGCACCTCCAGCCTCGTGCACTGGTGGGGTGGGGTGAGGAGCAGAAAAGGCCTTGATGCTGTGTGAAAACTGCTCAGCAGCAACTAAAACATCCCTGAATCATCAACACAGTCTTCAGCACAAATAAAAAGTATAAGCATCTATAGCTACTAGAAATTTAACTCTACCCAAGCCAAAACAAGCACAAAGCATAATCCTTTGAAAATGTTATACCCTCCAGATATTTTTGACTTGATAGATGGCAACTAAGAACATTTAGGAAACATTTTTCTCATCAAAGTGGCTCAGTTATAATTTTTAATGATAACCCCTTTTTTCTTTAATTTTAAACCCTTCCTTTTTAGATGGTTAACAAACTTTTTGTACTATGCAGCTTCAGTGCTTCATAGCTTGCTTTGAAATGCTTGCCATAGAAAGATGGAGAAATTAAATAAATAAAAGTGCTCATTTACTAGTACATTTTTTCAAGACTGAAAATTAAGTTTTATTCTTTGTCTGAAACTTAAATATCATACCAAGTTCCATCCTGCTTCAAATAGCAGAGAAATGTGTCTACCTGTCAGACTTACAAAAAAAATAGTCTTATGCTGTTGTTTGTACTTTCTAAAAGAGTTTTGAGTTGTAATGAAAGTAGGAGTAAAATCTTTGAAGACATGACCTTTGCAAAGCTGAACAATGCAACTCCATTTTTTTTTAAACACCAAAATTCCACTATAGTTCTGAATTAGGCTACCTACACAAGAAAAAAAAGCTATCCAGAATGGGATGCATAATGTCTTTTACAGTCAGCAGGGCACTGTCTGAAAAGACATTAGGGAATGCTACAAATACGCCCAAACCCCTTCCACTCTCTGGAAATTGGACACTCCTTTCTGGGTTGTCTAAAAATATGTTGTCCTATCCCCTGAGGAAAAAAATATAAAAAATTGCGTATGTCTCTTTAAACAAACAATGAGAAAATAAGTAATGAGCAAAAAAAAAATCCTGCTTTCAAAACAAATGTAGGTACAGCAGTCTAATTGAAATAGAAGAAACTCAACATAAAGTGTTTAATCCAAAGAAGGAATTCGGAATTGATCTCCTAAGAGTCTGTGTATCAAGCCTGATGCTTCACTCCTCTTTGAGCTGTAGAGTCCTGCATGGGTAATCAGAATATGATGAAACCATGCCATTAGGTCATTTTAATGTGTGAAGTTTTTTTGGTTTTGTTTTGGTTTTCAATAATTACAATTTAAATATACTCAGCACTCTCTGAGCAACTTTAACTTACAGTGTATTCTGATCTTTGTTCTATCCACACCACTCTGATCTTTGAAATAGATGTAACTGCAAGAATTAGTGAATGTTGCAGAGTGGATTTTGTATTGGTAAACTGAATTTCTTTGAGATAATACAGCAAAAGACCAGCCTCATACCAGAGCTCCAGAAATAAATTGATGTCTTGCACCTGCCCAGAACAGTGGCACATATCCCAAAATAGACCTCAGCATGATGGGAAATAGTTCTTCTACTTGTTATGCTTATATAACAGAAATCTAGACACATTTTGTTGTGCTGCTTTATAGTATATAAAAAAAATGAAATAATGTTTACAAAAAGCAACTCTTTGTTGCATAACATTTAAATTCAGATCCTGTGTACTTTGAATTTAAAAACATAGTCTTACAACATCAGATGTGTCAAAGTGTAAAAAGATAAATCGCCTTAAGGGAAATTGATTTCTGTTCACACTTTGGCCAATTACTTAGGAACACAGTGTTCTTATTAATATTAATTTAATTTAATGACACAGAATTACATTTTTCTCTGTGAAGGAGGTAGTGTGGAACCAAAAAATGTGTTTAGGTACCTTATTCTAAACTCCAGCCTCATAAATACTAAACCTTACTGAGCTAGACCTGGGGCTTCTCACTCTCTGCTGAAGTCCTGGCTGCAAGCCTGCAGTCAGGGTCTTATTAACCACATGAATCTTTCATTCCTTTCTGCTTCTGTGCAATCCCAGAAGCAGCAGCAAGGTAAGTTTTTCCTTAGAGTTGTTAACAACCTTTTAGCTCTTACACTTCACTGAAAAACATAGGTTTAATTCCTTCCTGCCAAAAGAATGACTCAAACCTGGGTTTTTGACTGCCTGTTCTCTTCGTGTCACTGTACAAAAGTTGAGCAGTGCCAGTAAAATCTCTGCTGTCTTTACTTAGTCTTTTGGATAATAATGTTTTTTGACTTCTAGGTGTATGACTGGACTTTGGCTCCAACATGGTTACAGGTGATTAATATTCAGATGGTAGGGTTTCAAGGGTCTTTCAATTTAGGTGTTTATGACGCTGTTCTGAAACACTGAACTCCTGTATTTGGATTCCATTCTTTAGCATAATTGATGAAAAATTTGGTGCAGTTGAGCCTAATTTACTGAAGGCCAAATCCTTTCTTCAGTTTAGTGTTAATCCTCCTGTAATGTCATTAAGGTTTGAAAAACACCACTGCGCTGCTTATTTCAGCTTTCTAGCAAGCCTTTAAATATTATTCCCTGTGAAAAATAAGTGAAAAGAGAAAACAAGTATGAAGAAATCCAATAGCAGGTCCAATATTTCTTTTTAGGGTGAAAGAAAGAAGCAGTAAAACACTGCTCAGGTCAGCTTTAAACTCAATGTGTAATTTAAAAATAGCTGAATTGAATGTTATAAAAGGACTTAACCAGCACAGCTGAATTACTGTTTTTCTGACACCAATTCAGAAATTCCCTAATTCAGTATCTTCATCATGAACCACATGAGCTTTATAGACTGCAATTGTAAATGTTACTCTGAGAGTTTGGCCTATATTTTCAATAAAATTTTATGAAAAAAATTAGATGAACATTCTCATTTCTAATGAGAAGAAAATATCAATGCCGGTAAAAAACTGGCTCTAAAGCCAGACAATAAAAGTGTTTACGTTATCTTTCTAAGAGGGATATTTTAGTGGAATTTACACCTTTTATTCTTTTTAATGAACTGCCCTGTGTCTGATAAAATTAAACAGGATTTACACACTGCTGTAGCAAGAGTTGCCTTGTTTGGGGTAATATTAAACTCTCTCACAAACCATTATTGATTTAACGTTATTCTGATTGGTTTCAGATGGTTGGGAAAGGCTGCCAGTAGAATAAATCTAGATGTCGCCTTTATGTTCTTAGTCCAGTGCTGCCCTCATTATGGAGGCATCACACATAGGTTGTGTTGGCAGACTTTGTTTTCAAATGCAAGCCTATGCTTCATGTGAGGAAGGATAAATAGCTGCCTTCTCATTACATGAAAGTTTCATGGGTTTTGCAATGCAGGATCAGGGGGCAGTCAGAGAACACACTCCAGGCAGAAAAAATGTATCTGTAATACATATGAGGTCACCTGGACTGCATATATCATTGTTTATCATCCTCAATTCTTTGTGATGAGCTGTCAAAATATACTGACATTTATAGAGCCACAATTCATATTTGAGAATTGAAAGTGCTTCTGTGTTATGTGTAGGGACATTTACGTTCCTATAAATGAAGTGTGATTAGCAGACAGACTAAGAAATTTTATTTCGCTTGCTGGATGAGTGTTGTTGTATATATCTCTTTACTCTTTACAAATATTACCCAAGTCTCCAGTAGTTTTACAGCTCTTTATAGGTTCATAACATCTCTGGGGGGGATTGTGAAGATACACTGTAAAGAATGATGCAATTTACAGAACAAGCCCAATTAAGGGCCCCAGTTATGAACTTTTATGCACAGATTGTGTTACTGTCTTCCCTTTTGGGTTGGAGAACAAATAGAGACCAGCACCTTCCTCAGCACTTTCCCTCCTCAGGAAGCTGCAGAGAGTAATGAGACATCTCAGTCTCCTTTTCTGCATACTAGAGAAACCCAGAGTCCTCAGCTGCTCCTCACAGCACATGACTTCTTACCTTTATACACATTAATAAAGCATGGACAAAGCATATTTACTGATGGCTCTTCTATTCATGTCCAAAGTAATTCTTATTTCTAGCCTACTGTTCACAAGTTTTTCTTTTATTTGTACAAATATCTGTCTAGCTTTATCATGTAAAACTCTGTGGGATAGTATCTCTTTCTGGAATGGGGGAATATTGCCATAATTCCAGATAATAAGCTGATGTTACAAACAGTTCCTGTCACCTTGGAGCATATAAGACTAGTGGAAGACAATGAGGTCCTAAGTTTCTTCATGTTGAAATTTTCTTTTCTATTTAGAGTTAGATTGTGGTGGGGTATATCCCACTTCCCTGGGCTGCAATGTGATCTCAGAAATACTCCTTTAAACCTCAACCTTGAAGAACAACAGCTGAGCTAAACTCTACTTGATCTTATGAGAAATACTGTGTTCTCACAGGAATTTCTGTTGACTAATGAGCACACATATTTTAACACACATGCATTCACAACAAACACAAAGCCATGAATTGGGTGAAAATTAGTGAATGAGTTAAAAAAATAATCTCAACCAAAGAAATCATTACTACAAGAAATGTTAAGGTAAATGATAGGGTAGATTGTTTTCTTTGTGAAGATTTTATTTGAAATGTTTCCACCTTGTATTTTAGAGAGATTGATGTAAATATTGCCATATTTTTGATAAATGTTGATGCAATAATAATATTCCTTTTTCTTTTTTTTACTTCCCAAAACTAAATTATTGAGGGGAAGAAAATTTTATTGCGTATTCCAGTCAAGAAACACTGGCAACACTTTTGTAACTAAAATAGTTATTTATTTATTGATGTGTTTTAAAAAATGTTTAGCAGTAAATAACAGTAACAGACATTTCACCCTCCAACTGCATGATTGGCTTATGTCAATTTTATTTGACACAAATGAGGATTGAGGCAAGTGGAATTGAACACTGAATGGATCATGGTCTCCCACAGGAAGTTAAATGTTGAAGTATATAAGTGAAGTTATATTACAAAAAAGTGCATAGGTGTGGCTGAGACATTTATTTTCAAAGCAGGAGACCATTTTCCAGTCACAAAGTTTAATTCCACTGTCATTATTGCTATTTTATGAAGGATTAATATTATAAAATCTGTAAAAAGATGAAAATAGCTTTATGGATCAAAGGAAGCACTATCTGCACCAAAATCCTGTGTTTTGACTTTCTCTGAAGCTAGGTTTTTTAGGAGTAGGAGATATAAAATAACAAAAATATTAAGTTGAATTTCTGAGTAGTATAAATCAAATTTTTTGGTAAAGTTTCTTAGATTAGGCCTTAAATTTTTCACAGGAGAAAAATGGTGTATAATTTTACATTTGTAAGAGCCAAATCTAAGAAAAAAGTATATAATCAAATAATTAAAAGAAAAAAACAAACAAAAAAAGAATATGATAGAAGAAGCCCAAATTGGTGGAACATGTGTTGAGAGGATCAGAAGACATCAGTACAAATTCGCTTTCAAACTTTAAGTCAGTAAGTAAATTAGTCCTTACTGAATTAAAATTTTTGTCAGATAAAGCTAATTTAAAATGTGAATGAGTTAATTTGTGGAAACTGGAATTTTGAATGCTTTTGTGAGTGGCATGAAGTCATACAGAGGTCTTCCAGTCACTAGAGTGAGTGAATAAGATACATTTTCTTCCCACTTGTTCTTATGGACTGCTTGTCCTATTACTGTTTTCCTGTTTTCTCATCCTAGCCATGAGGTGACCTTATCCAGTGTCAGCTTCAGGAAGAGAAGATGAGATCTGAGGCAAGAGCATGGCCTACAAAGAAAAGTTTTTGCCTCTGGTTAGATGATGCTGTCTCTCTGTGACTTTTGGATCAGCACAGATTTCTTTGCTTGGTAGGTGGGTTAGTTCTTCCTATACTATTTACTTCAGAAGACATCTGTTGTTTAGCACTGCCTGTAAATCTAGGTCCTGCACGAGGATGTAGAACCTCCTCGTTAGTCTGCTGCCAGTCAGGATTGGTATTGTTGGCTGAAGGTCTCACCAGCCCAGTGAAGGTGTGATGTTTGATCATGGGAGCACAGTCACACTCATTGCAATCTAACCTAGGTGGGCAATTCTTCCATAATTACGTGATTTTCTGAACATGTGTACAACATGAGATTGCTAGCCCTTGCTGGGCCCCCTTCACTGTTTGGAGAGTAATCAAAACTAATATCAAATATTAATTAGACTTCCAGGCCTTAAGATTTAGCCTTGAAAAATTTTCAAAAGCTCATAATATATCATTTTGCATTTTATATAACTGGTTCTTAGACATTGTGGAAAACACTGTCCCCTGTTTACTTCTTTCCATTGATCAGTCTAGAGAGGAGAAATTCAAGTTAATCCAGAAACTGTGATGTGACTTTTAAGGGTCTTGCAAAAGTGACAGCAATTGACATTGAGTGATATCAAGTGAGAGTGACCAAGGAAGTTTGGCTATTGTTTTCATATGTGCTGCTGTGCTGATGTGCCTTGCCATTTTGCTTTTCTGACTTCAACATCAAAATAGAAATTATAATTATCATATTGGGATCTTCAGGTAAGAGGCTTTATACAATTGAAAGTATCACTCCAGTCAAAAGTAAAGTAAATTGTCCTTGTTAATAGAATATGATTGTATATTTTTTAAAACTGCCTACCTACTTCTGCTTTGTGATCTGAAAAACACTAATAGTTATTTTTTTTATTTCATTAATCCGTTTATGGCAATACCAGTTTTATTTCTGATTGTATCAAAACATTGAACAGTCAGATGTTTGTGCGTAAAGACTTAGTTTTATTTTGACAAGGATAAAAAAGAAAATAAAAAAACCAATAGAAAAACATAGTTCTCAGCTAAGAGAAGAAAATCTGCTTTTGCTGACTTTCTTGACATTTTGAACTTTGGAGATGTTTCGTTTCTGTGTGTTGACCAGGAAGAAGTTAGCTGAAAGCAAACTGCTCTGTGTGACTGAGGGAAAACACAGAGAATACGAAGAACACACAAAAAATAGAGAAAAGGTTAAAGTGGTATTTTGAGTCAGTCTTCCCTAGGAAATACAAAAGCAACAGCTTATTTAAAATGTCACCAACTGCATCTTTTTTTAAAAAGACACAGTTTTTTTATTTTATTTTTTTTCCCAGTGAGAAGGCTTGGGTTCATTGAGAAATGAGTATAATAATGGAAGTTTGTGAGTTTTGGTCATTACACAGAATCAGAATCACCGTTTAATTTTTGTCCTTTCTTTGTGTTTTTTTTTTTTGTATGCCTTTAAACACTTTTTTCTGGGTGTATAGCTAAAACTTGAAACCATTCAATATGAGCTTGTGACTTGTTTTTTTAACTTGTACTATGTATTATTTGAGCACAGGTTTCTTGAACTTTTTTGTGATCTACTAATAGTTTTGGCTTTCCTTCCATCTTAAACTTGCTATAACTTTCCTTTCTCTGAAAAGGTTTTGGCTAGTGTTCTTGCAGTGTTGGCCAAAAAACAACCATTGATTCATAGTCAAAATCATCTTTTATTTCACATGCTGAGAGCAATAAAACCAAAAAAGAAGAAATATCATGGGAGATCATGCACTCTGCTTCCTGTGCAACAGTCTGCACTGAACTGAGAAAAAAATTGTAACCTATCCTTAGGAATAGCAAAACTCTAAAAATGTAAATGTTCAATAAACAGAAAAGAAAATCACAACAGTTCAGAGATTTATGGATCATGCCTGAAATGTTTTTTTTTGTGGATTGTATGAGTTTCAATCACCTCTAGAGTCATACACTAAAATAAAATAGATTGTAGAATTGCTGTAGGACTTTAGGGTCAATGTTTTTCCTAGGTTGAAACTGTAAAACACTATTAGATTTGACTATTTTAGTTAAATACATTTTTTCCCCAAAATTGGAACCTTGCAGTGTACACTGTGCTGAGGTTTAGCTGCTTTTACATTTGCTGTAAGAAATGAACTAAATCATATAATTTGGATTTTCAAACAGCCATATTTTCACTATAAAAGCTTTTCAGCTAAACATGACGACTTCATGAAATTTCTGCTCCTGTTTACTATCCCTGAAGTTATTATTCTTTTGCTGTTTCATTTGGAGTTGATATTAGAACTGTTATTGCTAGTGGTATCAACTTACAACTCAGTTTAAATTTAGCACAAAACTTTTCAAATGACATTTACATCTGCTGAAGCCTTAAGGTAAACATAGATGCTGGCCAATAATTCACATAGGAATGTTCCCTATTAGCCTGTGTTGCAAAGAGCAGTCTTCATAGATACAGTTTCATTCCATCCTCCAAATTTGCTTGTGACTGACTTTAGTCACTAGAGTGGAAAGCGCATTTGAAAAATTTCCTGTCTCACTTCCCAGAAATGTCTTTGTTTTTTGTTTGTTTGTTTTTGTTTGTTTTTAGTTGGTTTTTTTTTTCCCTAAGCAGGAAAACTCACAGCCATGGTCTGTGCAGTTGTCTGTATTTATTGGTCAAACTTGCCTGATTAATGCACGATTGCAACACTTCTCTCCCCACTGGCAAACTGCTTTCCCACTAGTGGTTAAAAAATGATTGCTTTGTACCTCTCCAGAACACACTCTGACATTTCTAATTTTAAATTAATCCTAAAGAATAAAAAAACAGTCTGGAAATTCCTCCACATTAAGAAATTCTGGTGTTTACTCTAAAACAAAATAACCTTTACCTGTGGGAACTGAGATGCAGTTTTTTCTGTCCATATAGTGTCTTCTGCAACAATCATGTTAGTGAGCCATAAATATTACGACATGGATTATTATCTGATAAATTGGTTTCGAATATGATTATTGTAATAATAAAAAGTTAGCAAGAGACTGCCTTAGAAATCTAGCAACTTTATATCTCTTTTCATACATCCTATTTGTAAGTGTTAACTCTATAGCATAGTGAGTGGGGCACTACTACCCTTAAAGGATTGTGACTTCTGTTCTAAAGAAGGAATCATATAATAAAGTAGGATCTATCACTACAAATGTAAGAGGTAGAAATATGGGAATAATGGTTTGTCAGGGTTGACAGCTAAATAAATTACAAGCTTGGAGAAGAGCTAAAATGAGGAAAGGAATGAACATCAAAAGAAAATGGAAATTTAGTTCCATTTTGAAGGCAGTTTTGAGAAAACAGGAGCAATATACAATCAGTATCTGACACAAAAAGACCAAGTAGGTGAATTATTCTCATCTTCAGGTTTTAAAACTATCTTTAGGTTTTACTGTATAGAATATTCAGCAGAATTCCTACATTCTAGAAGCAAGGCCAATCTCTTGGGACTGGGACTTGGGAGCCAAAAGCAAGAATTTGCTGATTAATTTTAAAAAAAGTCACAAAAGGAAGGCTGTCCACAAGACTTCTGAAGCCTGAATTCAACAAAACTACAAAGTAGGTATGACAAGCTCTTAATTGGGCAATGAGTTTCTCCTTCATTATAGCCATCAGTGCTTCATCAAGACAGAAAGTTTAAATTATGAAAGGAACAAGTATTCTGAAAGTTACATAATTTTTTCACTGATCTATTCTGCCTTTGATAGCAAAATCCCTAACATTGTTTCCAAGAAATGTTGTTTTGGCCTACAAATGTACCATGATGGTCTTGGCACTTAATTTTTTTAGTTTTTATTTGTCTTCCCCAAGATTTAGCTTTAAGCCACTGCTGTCTGTAAAGATTCTGATTTTCATTAAAAAAATTAGAAAATTTTAGAGCTTGTGTAGGGCTGGGTATATCTGTTTTCTAATGTCACTGTAGTCCGTGTTCCCATGTTTTTACTATACAAATGTTGTACAGCTTCTGGGAGACAGCTGAGTGCTGAAGAGTCTAATATAGGAAATTTTCATATGCAGAAGAATAATTATCCCCAGAAACCTTCTTGACCTGAGTAGAAAAAGTGAGGCGAGGCAAGGCAAGGCAAGGCAGGCTGTTTTCTTGTTGCCTCTTAAAAACCTTTTAGTAAAATTAAAACATTGAAAACATTTTGTCCTTACTGAACTCCCATTGTCCCTGCAAGGGTGGAGATTATAAATTAAATGTCTTATAGATACCAATGCATGAAAAAACTTAGTTATATGATATATATATTATGTTCTAAAAATGCTGTAACAAACTTGGTTTTCTACAGAAGGTTTTGGAAGAATTATTTACATTTTACAGCTCTATTTTACCAGTGTATTGGAGCAAGAAGTGTTCCACAGGAAAGACTGTAAGACACACTCTATATTATTTAGACAATATAAGAACAGAAGTTCAAAAGTCTACCTGAATTTCCTCTGGCAAGTCTGTAAAATGTCATATCACATATCTTTTAAGCAAAGAAAAGAATAAGATATTACATATATGCAAGAAGATATTCTCTTCATGGATCAAGTCTAGGAAGAAGTCAGCTGAAGAAATTTATTATTTAGTTAGTTGTCTGTAGTGTGTGAGTTATATGAACTTGCAGTAGAAACAAAACTACCTTTTTAAGCACATGAAGGCTCATATCAAACGCTTCACAATTTTTGATGGGAAGCAGGCTGGTGTGAAAAAATGATACATAAATTACCTTGAATCTCTGCCTATCCTTTGTCCCAGGCCGCCTATTCCTTGCAGAAGAGTTTTCCCTGGCTCTTCTGCAAAATGTAATATTCGTAAGAGGTTAACAAATTTTTCTCTCTAAACTTTGGTGCTCACAGTGTTCTGGGGAGGCACCATGTCCTCTGTTACTGTGTACCATGGCAGCAGGTAGACAATGCAGCCAAATAATCCCTTGTCTATGCCCTTCTGCAATACTGCCTTTGCCCCTGAGCAGTATTCTTATGCTTGTGTCCCAGAGGCCACCCTATACATTTGAAATTCCAGAGTGTGAGAGAGATGTCATTATTTTTACACAGAGCCATTTATCATAAGGGAAGAGAAAACATTTGGCCAGTGCTCTACTTCCATATACAGTCCTGTGATTTGCTTCTTAGTGACATCTAAATGGTAATGGGGCAAATGCCTGCTGAAACCTGGCCCATCATTTTTTGCTCAGGAAATACCTTACCGAATAATCAGCAGATTCATATACATTAGTGGAACAGATTGACTTCTTTTCTCTTTTGCAACAAAACTCCCACTCTGTCTTTGTTCATAACTTATTTTGAAATCCTTTCTTTGTGGTAGTTGGAAGGTAGAATTATGCTATGAAAATGTCTTAATGAAAGTAGCATATTTTAGGGTTTTTTTCTCACTTCTTAAATAATAATGGGAAAATCCATGGGGATAGAACTACCACTTAACAAGCAGAAAATAAAAGGGGGACAAAGCATGTGAGGGAGACACTTTCTTTCACATTACAGTTTTTGCTAGAAAAAAATAGCACAAAACATTGCATATAATTTTTTTTCTGCTGTATAATATTAGGCTCAGCAATTTTGGAAAAGAAAGAGAAAAAAAGAAAAAATCTATTTTAAAATTTGAGTCACAACTATTTTTAAAAATGTTTATAATATTTTTGGGGTTTTTATCTTTTTTTTTTTTAGTTTAACAGACAAGAAGCATAAGAAATATTTAAGAGAATATTTTCTTCTAGGATTTTTATAGGCTGTCAATGATGATACTTTTCTAATTTCATATTTTATTTTGCATTGAAATTGTACCTTCTTTTGAAAGTATATTCTTTCCAACTTAATCCTGTGGTTTATACCATTAACTGTGCCTAAATTTGTAGTTGCAAGAGCGCACCATAATTGATTACACCTGTAATTTGGTTTTTGAGGTAGATGTTGGAAAGAAATGGCCTCATGCCACTATAGTATTAAATAGGAAACAAATATAGCAGAAAAATTATTAGTAATTTAAACCATATGTTATTATTTTGTAAGTAACCTTACTCTAACTATTCTGGTCACTCCCTCTTATGAAAACAAATGTTACCCTCTTGTCAAGACCAGCATCCTTGTACAGTGTGCCCCTTAAGGAGCAGATATTCAAGAATGTAAATCCAACCGATGTAAAACTTTTGTCAGGCACACAGTCTAACAATAACATTTAGTCAACTTTTACTTCTGTGCACTTTACATGCTGTTTTTCCAACACCAAACTTCTTTCCTCTTGTTTTGCCACAGTTCTTCAACTGAAACCAAGGGGATATGTGCATACAGGGCAATGGCTGAATAAGTAATCATGGGCTACAGATGAAATGAGTTTTTGTATAATGGTGTTTTGATATAATTTAATCACAGTGATGCGTTTCTACTTCATCCTATGCTGATCTGATGCTTAACAACCTGTAAACCTGTTCTACATATCTATTAGGATAATACAATTTCTCTTCTAAGCTTTTCTGCTAGGGAGTTTAAGAAAAATTAAAATGATCATCTTACTTTGATTGAATGCTTGTCTTTTTTTTTTTTTCCCTAGCAAAAATGAAGTTTAAATTTAGTCTAGACATAATAAATCTAAATCAGTTATAAAATCCACTTTTGCCAGATTAAAATGTCAGGAGCAGTCTGCACTATCAATCTACTTATAATTTACAAAAAGACTTTCTTTAATTTCAATTACCATCTTAGAATTCAGACCTTTCCCCACTGAAAGAGCTTCTACTCTTCACTTATCTAGTAGAATGACAGTGGCTATAACCACATGAGTCAGTTCATGCATATCTTGTTTTAGGTAAAAACAGAGAAATCAAAATTTCTATGGTCTTCAGAACAGATGAATTTCAAGAATTCCAGCACAGTATTATTTTTCAGTGTGCTCATTTGAGACTGAATCTTCAACTTAAAACCTGAGAGATCTCTATTAATCTCAGAGAAAATGTATAAGGAAATTTATAGCTTTTAATGTAGTCTAGTAAGAGAATCCATATACTGACTACAGTAATTTTCCCTATACCCTTTTTTCAGCAAAAACTATTCTATCTGTCAAACAGACAAACATCCATGAACATGGTTTCTTACAAGCAGCAGGTACATGAGAATGAGGATGCAGCATTCAGACTTGCACTTCTGACTCATCTTTTCTCCTTGAGTTCATTTTGTTTTGTTTTCTTCCTTGTTTGTTCTATTTCTGTTACACCAGCCGTGCACATCAGCTCCACCCCTACAAATTCTTTGTAGGAAACAAAAGTGGTCTGAACATTTTAAACTACCTGTTTTAAAACAAATTCAGACTTACTCTGACCATATCCAAAACTCAGCTGTTTGGATTTCAGTTTCAGATGTATACATAGCATGAACTATTTCAGTGGACAAACCTAGAGTACTATGTTTCAGTAATCATCACTATATTTGTTTGTTTGTGTTTGTGGGGTTTTTGTCTGTTTGGATTTTTTTTGTTCTGAATATAAAGACAAAACAGGTTTCAATTAAAAAGAAAGATGTCTGGCAACAGTGGGAAATTCCCCTCATGTCTACCTATCATTTATTATAATGGCCACAAAATCTAATTTGGTTGAGAGAACACATAGTGTTATGAAGACCTATTTTGGCTGCATATTATATAAGCCTATAGCCACTAAAATCCCAATATATATGATTTTTAATTTCTATAACATTCCACTGTCCTTGTTTGGCTTTGAAGCAGCTTCAAAAGGTTAAGGTGTTGCAGGCTTCTTTATGAAGACCATTACTGGGTACAATTATTTAATTAGTTATTATTTCAGTAACTTTCTTGCAGACAAGGTGTTTCTCAGCCCCAAAATGTGGGTTCTTGACAACATGTAGAGGGTCAAATGGATCTTGCTATCATTGCAGCTGTATTAACTTTAGCATGGAGCAAAAAGGTTGAAGATTGCTACTAAAATGCAAGTGTCCAAGGGGTCTGCCCTTTTAAAAACGCAGACATAGGCAACTGGATGTTTCAGCATTAAAAGTTTCTGAAGACAATAACTATCATATCCCTGCTACCTGCTCCACGAGAATATTTCACTCAACATCCTGTGGTTTTGTAGTGGGAGTGCCGACAAATAGCTGAGCTCTTCTGGCCCTGTTCATAACACTTGTGATTATCCTCATTACACTTTCCAAGTGTGGGTATCAAGAACTTATACTGATAAAGTGACAGTCTTTGTCACAATATACAAGCAGTTTGCTAATATTTTCATACACACAAGTTCTTATTCTTGAGCAGTAATGGTCAGCTCTAAGCCGTTTTTTTTATAGTGGAGTGGGAACTAGGTGGAGGAATGTTCTTTTGTGTATTGCTTTACGTGGATCTAAACTGAAATTATATTTCTGTTTTGCCAAAGACTGAACAAGGTAAAACCTTTCCTCGTAGACACACTATTCTGTATTTTGGTATTGGAAAGAAAACTAAACAAGACAAAATGAAACAAAACAAAACAAAACAGAGAAACACAGGCTCTTCAGCTTTTCTAGCAGACAGCCCATAGGTATAACTTTAGAAGCACCTGCACAGATGTGAAGTGTCTAAATCAGAGATGAAACTGAGATTTAAGACAGAAAATCAGTGTCTAAAGGTTCTATATCTTAATGCCAGAGTGTGCAGGGGAAAAAAATCCTGGAGATTAGTTGAATAGAAAAATGTTTGTAAGGACATTCAGTGATGCTTGCTAATAAATACTGTTTCTGTAACTATAGTGTCTCGTTGTTAGCTGTATTCTGATAACAGATTTGAAACAAATTTCTAATTTTAAGTTTTTTTATAAAGGAAGTTGTTCCAGGTTTCATGTGAAAGAGATGGACCCAGTTGTGAAAAGAATGGCAATAGATTCATTCTTTCTTGGCCTGAAAGATATTCAAAGCACAAGAAGTAACTCTAAAGAAGGCAAAGGGCAAGAATGTAATACCTAGCACATTATACATTATACTGCAGCTCAAAAATCAGTGTTTGCTGTTAGTAGTTCTTTGATCAGAAATGCACATGCAGGAAGGAGTGCAAGGAGTATCATAGTGTGGCTCTGATTGACACTTGAAGATTTCAGGCCATACTTCTCCTCCCAATGTTAAGCGAATTTTCTCTTGTGAACTGGCATGCGCCCAATTAAGAGGTTTAGTGAGAGAGCTATGCCCACTATGAAATAAGCAAAAAATAAAAATTCAAGAGGCACGTATATGCAGAAAAGGACTTTAATCAAGAGAAATCCCACACTGTGCTGCTATGTAACATTGCTCTCAGTGACAGAAGCCATAAGTCAGAGTATTGATTAATAACAAAATAGTGAAGAAAAAGAATGGGCAGACTTGTCAATAGAAGGCAAGAGGGGAAAGATAGAGTAGGGTCTGAGGGGAAATCCATATATTCTGAACAGTCTTGTGAAATTCTCTTTATCAAATGAGAGGAATGGGTTATGACAAAATATAATAATTTTGTTTTGGAGGAAAAATCTATTGCCTGAGAATATAAGTGAAATGTTTAGGTCACTACAGACTAAGGTATTAGTTATGAAACTGTGACACATAGTCAGTATTCAGCAGTGCAGCACCATGCTGTGCAAAGAAATTTAAACACATGAACATTGAACGCAGTACAAAGAGGCTTACAGGAAATTGATTGATCTTTAATGGCTTTCAGCTGTCAGTTATTGGCATTCTCAGCTTATGTGAACAATGATAGAGACCAAGCAGTGAATAATGCTCATGTTGGCCAGACAGCACTTAGCGATCTTCTCTACAGGGGGTGTGGTGTTACCTGCTGGAGTATTTAAAACCCACAAATTACTTGATTCACTGAATCCTGCCACTAGAAAGGAACAGCCTATTGATTCCCCTTGGGAAGTGGCAATAGTGGTAGGACAGCAGTTTCATTCCGTGACGCGTCATTTGCAGGCTCTTGAAATGGCACACTAGGTCCTACCATTATGAATCCTCTTCCAGGTCAGACAGAGGTAGCACTCATTAGTACAACAGTGTAAGTATGATGAGTCATGTCCAAGGCCAATCCGCTGAAGCTGTGTGATTTGTATCTCTGTGAAAGGAAGCACCAGTGAGTTCTCCTGATGTATTTCTTCTTACAGTGTTTGTAGCACAATCTCTCTCTCTCTCTCCATTTTTATTCTTAAGTAATTAAGTGGTTTGACTGGATGTCTGTCTACTCATGTTGCCTTATATACATATCTGTATCTATATCTACTCCTTCTGGTCCTAGATGTGCTATTGCAATTTCCACTTTGTAACTCACTGATGCCTTCATGGGCTTAGTTACTAAGAAATTACACAGCACTTTCGTGGTGTGGATAATTTTGTCTCAGCAGCTGAGAAGCTTTCTAATATTCTGCTCTACTATGCTGACAGTGGTCCAGTTATTCCATCTCTGCACGAACATCCGCTCTTCCTTAAGTACCACCCAGATACACACATATAAAAAAGCATCTCTTTCTTCTAAACAAATATGAGCCTTGTGATTATATAATCCAACACAATATATATGGTGATATACAATAGTGAATGGAATACAGAAGCACAGTCTAGTTGTTACTCTAAGTACCTTTTGTTGCTGCTTTAAAAATTTTAGCTCTGGAGAAATGGTAAAGAACATCAAAGCTTTTGGACTGACCTCACAGATTGGGAACTGACTCTTCAATCAATATTGTAGAGATACATAAAATATTTGTGTTTGGTGGTGTTTTAGTTAGTTTTGGAGCTTAGAAGTACTGAAAATTTTCAAAAATACCTGATAAAATATCAGTCTGGAAATATTATTGCTTTTTGTACATTTTGCATCAGTAAATATCCTGTGATTTTCCATCTCTGGAAAACATTCAGGACATAGAGAATTTACTAGATCTCAGTGTATGCAATCTGTTTTATCAAATCTTACTCACCAAGCATTAAGATTTGCCTTCAGCACCTTCCTCAGCAGTTCTTTTGGCTATGACTGGCTCAGAGTGCCAAGATGCAGAATGTCATCCCCTTCACATGTGAAATGCAGCTGGTTTGTTCTGTGGTGTGTTACCATGACCAGGTGCAATGGCTGCCCTGTGGGCTGGAGGGAAGTTATAGTGTGTCTATGCTCCTTAAATAAAACACCCTTTTTCATGAGGCATCACATTGCCTGTATCATCACCAAGGATGCAGGTGGTGTTCTTGTAGGTATTTCTTTTACTTAGAACAGCTCTATTGGTGTGAGGGTTTTTTTTGGCAGCCTATAGAAATCATCTTTGCACATCAATGGACTGAAGATTGTACTGTGTGCCTTGAGGTGCAGCATGAAGGAAGACAGGATTGGCTAAAGACACAGAGCCTGCTGATAGAACAGCTGAGAGCTGTGCTGGAGGTGAGCAAGAGCAGCTGTGGCTGGTGTGGTGATACCTGCACTGGCCTCGGGGAATGTCCCTGTGGATGCCATCTCCTGAGGCTCAGCTGGGCTTCATGTTGGTGTGACAGGAGGGCCCAACTCCAACAAGACCAAAAATCCAAACAGAGAATGTGAACAGTGCAAGCTGTCATGCAATCTATCTGTGATGAATTACTAGTGGTGCCATGGTGCTGCTATTGGTGTTGAACTATGCTAAAAACAGTTCACCAAATTCCAAACCCACACCTTTTTGAGTTGGATGTGACACATAAACTGCAGATTTGTGACTAGCAATCACTTTGTCCTATAAAAGTCCAGCCCCCTTTCCCTTTCATACATGTAGGTTCTTCTTGGGGTGTATGTGTGGAGTTTCGTTCTTTTGGGTGGGGATGCCCTTGAAGCTGATTAAAAGAGATTTCCCCAAGAGTGTTCATATGGGTGAGTTACAGCAAATCTCTACTTAATCTTTCCTTTTTGCTAGCTTAAACATATTTGATTCAATAATTTCTTCAATATAGTGCACTATCCTATCCTATCCTATCCTATCCTATCCTATCCTATCCTATCCTATCCTATCCTACTAGTAGTTGTAGATTTCATATAGTATAGTAAATTATTCTGATTAAGATCTTTTGTCTGATCATTTGTGATAACAAATGATTCATTTCATATAAGTATTCTCATTTTGCCAACGATTAAAACCTGTGGGACAAAAGTGGTTCAATGCCACTGCTGTAATTCCTTAAACTGAAACCATTGACACAATCCAAGGCTAAGATTGGATTCAGGTGCACCTAGACTCCTTTCTGAGTAAGAGTTTCAAAAGCAAGGGAGTCCTTCCTGCACCTCATGACTCAATGGTAATTTTGTTTAAGCCTTCCATCATTGCTTGTGACAGTCAGAAAGACTTGTACTGGTTTTATTTAGTAATGTAGATGCAGTCTCAGTGAATTCTGCACTCAGAAATCCCTAGTATCCCACCCAGTCATGCGATGACATTATGTAATACATGGCCTTTTTAATCTTGTGGAAAAAGTAATGGAAGAAAATTCAAGTGGGACAGCATCTGTAGAACTTGCTGAGATTTCATGATCATGTGTCAGATAACTTCAAGGAGTTTTTGATGACAGAAAAGTATGTGCAACAACAATTTAAATAATTTTAAAAGTCTCATATAACACAGTAACAGCTTGAGTGAGTGATTCATATCGTCATGGTAAGACTACATGTGATAATATTAATATGACTAATGATGACAGTATTCATCACGTTTTGATTATAAATCCTCAGTCAGAAAGTAAATAATGTAGCACTGATTTTTTTTCTTATTTTATTAGTATGATCATTATGCCTTTTGCAACAGACCTCTGTGGACCTTTCTTGTCAAAAACTTTTCTTGCTGCTCAAAGTTAATTGCAGCTTGATAGTATTACAAAAATAAACACACCTACATCCACCCAAACCACAGCTGAATTTTCAGATCTATATGTTTCTCTACATTAATTAGCTCAGCTTCCTTGCTTTATAGGAATAGATATCTGTCTTTTTATAGTAGACATGGCTACAATTTTTTATTATATTTTTCCCGTGGAATTTACCCTTTAAAGCTTTACAAATATTTAGTGGTGTTTCAGTGTAAGGATAAAGCAGAATTAAATTTTTAGAAATAAAGGATTTTAAAATTAAGACTGTTCACCTCAGTAATATACACACACACAGACACACACTGAAGAAATTCTGTTTTCTGGTGCATTCATATAATCAGTAGAAGTGCTCTGCACTTGCACAGTTCTGATGTAATATCAAGTGTTGTTTTGCTGTATATGCAGCTGGAGATAATCTCAAACTAGCACTTTAGGATTAACAACCCTCAGACCTATGACAATAGAAGCTGAGAGACGCACCTCTTCATCTAGATATCACATACAGGCAAATAAGCTTCTTGTTGCACAGATGTTCATATATAAGTTTGGAATGGCATGTGGATTTGAAGCTTGTAGATTTGAAATTTGTTTTGATCGATTTGCAATTAAAAAGCCCATATATTTTTCAAACTAAAGTAAGAGGCAGAAATAAAGCTCTCAAAAATTCAGTGATGGTCTCAAAACTAAGCAATAGACCTGCTTTTCTTCTATAGAAACAGTAATAGCTAAAGAATATTGAACATTAGATATGTATAAAGTATGAAAATACTACTTTACTATAACTTCTGAATGGAAATAAAAATGGAGTATGTGAAATTTCCATGCTGTTCTCTTCAGCTTCCTTCCTACTGTAATTGTGTCTACCTTCTATCTCTTCACAGATCCCTGGTTTTCAAATACTATCTAGCTATAAATGTTTTTAAACCAGGTAAGTCTCTGTCGACTGTTTCATCTTTTCTAAAACAAGGATTTTCAGCCTAAATACACACTACTAAAAAACCCTCTCCAGTGAGATTTATTACCTATCTTACAGTACATAAAAAGATGAAAAGCATTAGGAATGAAATTCAATTTTCTTAAATTGTGGGTGAGGAGTTTCATACTCAGATTATAATTTAATTGTGGGTGGTGATTATGATATATCATATACATTAAAATATCTGCACTTTTTTTTCTCTTCTGCTTATTCATGATGGGCAGGACCTAAAAAGGTGTCAGGTATTTGAAACTCACATTGAGGATTAGTAATTGGGACCTCTCAGGATCTGGCCTTAAACTACTTTGTCGTATACCAAGTAAAGAGAAGCCTGAATGTTTTACCTCTAGAATATAATGTCTACCACATGATTTGCTATATTCCAGATCACATGAACAAAATTTTCTGCAGAACAATTTCACTTATGTACTTCAGTCTTTCTCTGACTGATTTTATTTAACTGAGAAAATGATAGTTTTTCACTTTGAACACACTGCATGAAAATATTAATGTGCCAATCCTCTCATTAGGTAAAATATGAAACACCATGCAATGTTATACTTTGTGTAAGCTAGTCAAACTGTAACTGCTGCTTCATGTAAAATAGCAGAATTCATAAGTTAATATATAGTATTCTATGATAATTTTGACCCCAAATGGATTTCAGTAGGCTAGCTGTTGGATTCTATTACATTCTAAAAAACCTCAACATTTTTCTGAATTAAAGGAAATGCACCTGGGTTTTTGTGTCTGATCAGCTGTATCTGCTGGAGGGCAGAAAGACTCTACAGTGGCAGAACATGAGCTCAGGTGGCCAGGAAAGCCAATGGCATCCTGGCTTGGATCAACATTAGTGTGGCCAGCAAGTTGCTCTCTAATACTACCTGAGAGGAGGGTGTTGTGACATGGGGGTTGGTCTCTTCTCTCAAGTCACAGGTGATACGACACGAGCAAATGGCCTGAAGTTCCACCAGGGGAAGTTTAGATTGGATACCAGGAAAATTCCTTCACTGAAAGGATTGTGAAGCTTTGGAACAGGCTGCCCAGGGAAGTGGTGGAGTTACCTTCCCTGATGGTATTTAAAGACATGTATTTGTGGTGCTTAGGGACCTTGTTTAGTGGTGGATTTGGCAGTGCTGGATTATTGGTTGGACTTGATGACCTTGAAAGTCTTTTTTACTTTAACAGCTTTTGTGGTTCTTTGTTACATTCTTTCAGGAAATTTTGATCAAAGCTGGGAACAGAACCATGAACTACCATCTTCCCTTGTTAAACAAGTTGTGGAACTGGAATTAGCAATGAGAAGATCCCAGTACAGGCAATGCCAGATTTACATGAGATATTTTGCTATCTCTCCTTATGCAGAAGTAATTTCGCTTTTATTCTTTCTTAGTCTACCAGGGTGATATATTAGTTTTCTCTCAAGACTTATGGAATTTGTCTTCCCAAGTGACTGTTACATGTGATGAAGCTCTCCTTTTCAGGAAAGAGTTGAAAACAACACGAAGGAGTAAATTAATTCCTTATTTTCCTTAGTGCAGAAAAAAATTTCTTTCCCTAACAAACTGTCCTTGTATAAACCCACCAGTTTTTGCACATTTATGCCTCCAACTATCCCCCATCTCACTGCGGGGGAATGAGCAAGCTGTTCTGCGGGATTGCTAAACTCCATAGCAGCAAACAGTACTCGAAATTATTTCCTATACCTAAAAGTTACCAACATAATGGTTGTTCTTCAGTGTCTGATTGCCATGAAAGCATCTCATCTGCTACACTGACATATTTCCTAAATACTTGATGGGCTGGGGATATTGCCACTGTCAATTGCTGCTCCACAACATGTTTGGATGCGAAGATAGCAATAGATGGCATGTCTTTTGGATTTTTTTTTGTTCCAGGAGGCAACAGTTGGTAGCCTCAGTGCTGCAGACTCATACTTGAATCCAGTTCTGACTTATTACAACAGCAGCCATGAATCCAAGCAAAATAGAGTGAAACTCTGTTCCCCTGAGTGCATTCTGCTCTGTGTACCATATTCTTAAATAATAAGCAAGTGACACAGCATAACTGGTGGACCATTCTGTGGAAAACAATTATTTTCAGCTTAATTAAACCAATTTGAAATAACATTGATTGTTTCAGTATTCTGATTTTAGAGTCCCTACCTTCATCCAATATAGAAATGTTTGGATGAAAATAATTAGATTTCTTAGAAATTGAGATTGCCTTTCTCGCCTTAGAAATTAGCAGTTACTTTTGTAAGCTCTAGCTAACATCGAATACTGAAGTTAGCCAACCTGCTGTATAACACACATGGTGAAAAAGCCTCCCAGTTTTTAAGACACACTATTCCTTTGCCGTAGAGTTCCATAAACAGGCTTTTGGAAGCTCATAACATTGCTGCTGGTGTTTTATGTCCTGGCATATAAACATGAGCTTGCAAATTCCTGTGCTTTCAGTCCGTCCCTTTGTGATGTTTTTTGATTGTGGTAGAGTTATTTTTCTTCACAGAAGCTAGAAGCGGGCCATGTTTTGTCCTGAAAACAGTGTTGATAACATGGGGATGTTATTGTCATTGATGACCATCTAGGTCTTTTCTGCTGCTCACCCCACCCCACCACCAAGCAGTCTGGGGGTGCACAAGGAGCTGGGAGGACGCACAGCCAGCACAAATGATCCCACCTGACCACAGGGATCTTCCAGATCATATGGGATCATGCTCACCACATAGAGCTGGGGAAGGAAGGAGAAAGGGATGACATTTGAAATTATATAATTTGTCTTCCTGAGTCATTACATGTGATGGAGCACTGCTTTCCTGGGGATGGTTGAAAACCTGCCTGGGGTGAATGAAGAGGAAGGGATGAGCGAATTTCTTGTGTAGTTTTGTTTGCATGTGTGGCTTTTGCTTTGCTTATTAAACTGTCTATCTCAACCCACAGGTTTTCTCAGTTTTGCCCTTCTGATTCTCTCCCCCATCCCTCCAGATCGAGGGATTAAGTGATCTTCTGTGTGGGGCTTAGTTGCCAGCTAGGGTTAAACCATTACACTCTTTCTAATTGAAACGAAAGACAGTCAAATGACTATTCATGGATAGGAAGTAACTTGAAAATTCAGATATAAAAAATAACTCACAATATTGATTTGACATTCTGGCAATGTAACAAGAAATATACATATTAAAAACCCCAAACATAATAATGGAGAATAAGAAAGAATTTTGCAGAATAATTGTTGATTAGTTGTCTGATCATTTCTCATCATTTTGCCAACACACTTTACAGTGTACATTACATATACATAACAAACAGTTCTTTAGTTTGTTACTTTTGAAATTCGAAGGCTTTACATTCCTTAAGAGCATAAATGGCAATAATTTTAATTTTGGAAAGAGATATGAACTGTAGCAAAAAAAGTTAAGAGCAATTAATGTTGATTAGAAGGTAATGACTTCAGAAGACCACTTCTGCCTCTGGAGTAGAGTTTGTCACAGTAAAACCTATGCTAAGTATCTGTTGGACTTTTCTCTCACAAACTACTAACAGGAACATTCTCACACACAGTATAAGGATTTTCTACATGAATTATTTTTCCTCTCCTTGCTCCTTATCTGGAATTAAAGTTAGGAAAATAATTGTTCTAGGTTACAATTAATTTCTTCTTTTTCTTTAGACCAGTCCCTTGTTGTTTGTCATACCTGTATTATTTCAGGTTAATTTTCAAGAAAAAGCTCTATTTTCTCCTCAAATACCTCTGCATTGTAAACATAGATAAAACTGGTTGAAAATTAGTATCAAAGTAATCCGAATGAAGAAAGGAGGATAACTGCGTAAAGAGTGACAAAGATGAGATAGCTTCTGCATACATATTAATGCACACAAGACTTTTGTGATTAATATATCTCTTTTTAAAGCATGAAAAGCATTATAGAACCAAATTGTTTGAAAAGAAATATATTTTTCTTAAAAATAATAATATAAAAAGGTCTAAATTTAAGGTAATGGTCCAAAATTCTATGATAACTTTATATAAAACTGCCACCGGTTTATTGACATGGAACAGTATTAGGTTTAGTGGGTCATACCGTATTTGTTAACCACACACATGGTGTGGAAGTAATTTCAAATGAATATTTGCTGAATGCTATTGTGCAGTTACCCTGTGGTGGCCATTACTGCAGCACAGAAAACTAATCTATCTCAGATAAAGCTTTGTTACAGCAGTCAGCACAAACTCTGTTTTTAATGGCACTACCAAGCTACAAGTTATGGAGGCAAGTAAGTCAAGATCAGAATTTTCTCCCAGATGGTTACTGTAACTCCAAGATTATGCTCAACACAATATAAAAGTAAACAAGGCTTAACCCCATTTTTAAAGACGAAACTTTGTACCAGGAAAGCTTTTACATAAAACCCTTGCTATGTGGCTAATCTTTTATTAGGTTAAAGTAAAGCTAGGGACAGTGGGGTGACAGCAGAGAGAAAGGCCTGTTGAAAAAAGTGGATACCTTTACCAGAAGATACCTTTATCAGATATCTTTACCAGAAGCATTATTTGAAAAAAAGGTAGCATAAGCCTGAAAAGATTTGCTTACAAAAATTACAAAATTTTGATCTTACAAAGCATGTGTGTTTTTATAGGACTTCTAGATTTTTTTCTAAAAACTCTGATAGTTTCTGTTTAATTTTATACTTTGACTAAATAGCTGCTCTCTTCTTCCCTCCTTCCATTCTTTTTCGCTTATTCTTCAGATTTTTGCACACTGAATAAACTCAACCACTTTGTCTAAATCTTGACATGAGGCATTCTACACTATCTGAGCTAATTCAATGTGAAAACTTCATTTATATCTGCAAACACTGAGAGGGAATTGTGATGGGAATCTAAAAATATTGATCTCTGTGAAAGTTATATTGCTGAGCTATCTATAATTATATGTCACAATATAGTTTGCCTCAGGGCAGACTTATTTTCAACAAGCTTCTACTAAAGATTTTTTTTAAAATGTATGCTCTCTGAAGGGATCTAAAAATGCTCTGATATCCACCTGTTTTGTTAGAACAACCAACCTGTAGTCTCAGAAACAAGCTGACAATAAGCTGGTAACATACCACCAGACGTGATACTTGGAAGTCAAGTTTATTGATTTGTATTATTATTAGTTCTAGTTTCCCTATGCTGCCACAACATGTTGCCCACAGTCATTACATGCCATTGTGGCAAAAAAATAATAATAATAAAAAAAAATTCATCACTCACAACAGAAGTTGTACCACTACAGATGGGGGAAGTGATCCCTTGTGCCCCAAATACTGTCTGTTGATGAATACAAATAACCTCTGTGTAAGTTACATAGGAAAATGAACTAAATAATGCATAAAGTGGTGGAAGTTGCCTAAAAAAGGCCCCCGAGTGCATTTCCTTAGTCTGTTAAGAAGCAAGTGATGTAAATCTACCCTTGTTTCTTTCTTTCTTAATAGACTTGCTGCCACTCAGCTTTCATCTTTCATTAAGATTCCTGCTGGTGCTGATTTAGGTTGGAATATAACATAATGACACTTAAAACTACTGGAAGACTACTACACTGCACTTTTCCTCTGTAATAGAGACTAGTCTATCAGAGTTAATATCTGCCATAAGGAAGGATGGCCTCTTGTCTGCTGTGACACCATTTGGAATAATAAGATCAAGATGAGTTTGTATCATCTGGAAGCAAACTTCTTTATATTCTATTGCTGTCTCTTATTGCTTGTTGTGACCACTCCCAGTTGCTGGAGTTTCTTGGGTAAGTAGTATCTTAAGCTGACATAAAGGTCATCAACAAGCTATAATTTAAGTGTAAAAAGAGTGAATAGAACTTTTGTCTATGTCAGTGATGCAGTTTACTGTTGATAGCATCTGATAAGCAAGAATTTACTGTCTGTCTACTCAGCTTCCAAGTCTTCTAAGGAAGCTAAGGATAAAATCATGGAACTCCTTACAGAGGTCTAAAAAGTTGCAATTTTTTTGCCAGTTTCCCAGAAATTGTATTTTAGGTTTATTTATTTCCTCTTCATTCCCTTCTGCTTCCCTGCCCCCACCCCCTGTGTGTATTCCTACTTTCTGAAGGATCTGTAATGAGAATTTTCTTCTGAATATGTAAACCATGCATTTTAAATTAAACATAGTTTTGTAGCTGGCCACCTTCTATGGTGAAACTTCTTCTATGTGCTTCAGTATCTGTATTATCAGTATCTGTAAATAGAAAGACTTGAAGCATTATGAACCTGAAATCTTTCTTTCTCCTACTGCACTAGTTTTAATAAAAGCAGTGTCTTTTCTCTACAAACCTACAAGTTGTCATGGACGAGGTAGCAGTTACTGCAGTGAACACTGTTAATCCTAATGTCTCTAGTTAAGAGCTTCAGAAGGAGCTTTTAAGCACTTAAATGCAAAGGCAGGATTTGCAGAGGTTCTCAGCACTGCTGTCCCTGCCGAGAGCTGTCAGCTTCCCAGAAATTTTGAAAATCTGGCCAAAGCATCTCAGCACTGTACAGTGCAGCATCATCTTACTAATACATCATTTTTTAGAAGAGATAAGGTAAATCCATTGTGCATGTTCCTATGGCATGGTTCAGTGTTGTGCAGAGCTTGTGCTGCAGAGATGGTGTAATTCACCAAGGGGGTGGTGCTACACTAGACAATTTATTCTCTCTCTCTTAAACAGGTTTCACAAGACAGTCTCTTAGCAGGACTGTGGAGATCTGCACTGCAGGAGGGAGGTAGTTTTCACACATCAATACCACTGTCACCGTTCCTGGCGCTCTTTTGCAAGTCCAGAGTTTGTGCTGGCATTATAATATGCCTTGGCACACCATTAGCAGTTGGAATGCTATCTGTGGTCATTTGAAAGCCTGGATTCTGTGCTAGAAGAAGAAGACTTCTGAAAATACTTTTTTTTTGCTTTCCATGACTAGGGGCAGAGCCATAGAATCATAGAATATGCAAGTTGGAAGGAACCCATCAGGATCAACAAGTCCAGCTCCCGGCCCTGCACAGAACCATCCCCAAGAGTCACACCATGTGTCTGAGAGTGTTGTCTAAATGTTTTCTTCATTCTCTCAGGCTTGCTGCTGTGACCACTGCCTTGGGGAGCCTGTTCCAGTGCTCAGCCACCCTCTGGATGAAAAATTTTCTCTGGATATTCATCGTATACGTCCCCTGACTCAGCTTCATGCCATTTCCTTGGGTCTTGTCACTCGTCACCAAAGTGAAGACATCAATGATTGCCCGTTCACTTCTCCTGAGGATATCAAAAACTGCAGTGCGGTCTTGCCTCAGTATCCTCTTTCCCAGGCTGAACAGACCAAGGGACCTCAGCTCCTTCTCATACAGCATTTCCTCCCATCCCTCCCCAGCCTCATTACCCTCCTTTGGATGTTCTCCAATAGCTTAATAACTCTCTTATATTGCAGTGCCCAAAACTGCCCCACTATTGCAGGTGAGGCCACCCCAGTGCAGAACAGAGCAGGACAATCCCCTCACTTGCCTGGCTGGCCATGTTGTGCCTGATGCCCCCCCAGACATGGTTGACCCTCCTGGCTGCCAGGGCACTGTCGGCTCAGATTCAATTTGCCATTGACAAGGGCCCCCAGGTCCCTTTTGATGGCACTACTTTCCAGCATCTCATTCCCCAGTCTATACACACAAACAGGGTTGTCCTATAGCAGGTGGAGAATCCAACACTGTCCCTTGTTGAACTTCATATGGTTGGTGATTGCCCAGCTCTCTAATTTGTTGAGTTCTCTCTGAATGGCCTCCCTGCCCTCAAGGGAGTCAACAGCCCTTTCCAATTTAGTGTCATCAGCAAGTTTAATTCATATTCCTTCCAGCCCTGCATCCAAGTCAACAAAGATGTTGAAGTAAACTGGGAAAAGGATGGAGCCCTGCAGAAACCCATTAGTGACTTGTCACCAACTTGATGTGACCCCGGTCACGATAATCCCTTGTGCCCAGCACAGGAGCTGGTTGTTCACCTGTGTTTATCCAGCTGTGTTTATCCAGCTGTGAGCTGGATATTTTGTCTGGAAGACTCCTGGGACAGATGGTATCAAAAACTTTGCTGAAGTCCTAAAAGATTACATCTACTGTCTTTCCTAGATCGATGAGGTGGGTTACTGTCTTGTAGAAGGAAATCAAATTTGACAAGCAGCACTTTGCCCTTATGAAGCTGTGCAGAAGATCTTGCAACTTTCAGCTGATCTTCCTTGTAAGTAGCACACAGTGAATTATATCACTGAAGGCTTTTTCAAAACAAAGTACATTATTGATGAGCAATAAACTGAGCCCAGTTCTGTCACTCCTAAACTTGGAGATTTCTTAGCAAAAGAAGCTGAGTATGTAAAATTTCAAGGAAATCAAAGTGCCCCTTCCCTCTTCCATTTAACCTGATATTTCTTTATTGGGTAAATAAATAATTTGCTTAGTTTTGAATTGCAAAGGAACACTAATCAAAGAGTTAATTTGTTGGTGCTAATGACGATTTAGCCAAAGCAGACATATTGCTCAAAGAGAGGAAAACTGCTGCCAAGCTTTTGCCGTGTTTTCCTTAGGCATATTTGTTATTCATTGGTGAAAGATTTCATTATGTACGTTATGGTATTCTGGAAAAGAGAGAGGTATACATGCCCATTTTATATGTCCAAGAAGTTTCCAAGTGAATGGAAGGGGAGACCAGAGGGATACTTTGACCTAATGGAAGTATGCTGCTCTACTCCCGGCAGAACCCAAGAAAAGAAATAAGGAACAGAACAAGAAATCCATCCTTTTTTTTTAAAAAAAAAAAGTGCTCTTCAAGAAGTCTCTTTTATTGTCCAATACACAGGGAGGCAGCTGTGTTTTGGTTAGCTTTTGAAAAGAATCCTTCCTTTCTGACAATGTTTTTTTTTTTTTTTTTACTTAAGTTAACTTGAAACCCAATACATTTATATATTTATGTGCTATGGATCTTGACAAGGAATCTGGGCTGCACTTTGCCAAAACATTGGAAGGCTGAGAGGAATTCAGTGCTCAGATCTCACGAATATTCAAACTTATTAAATCCAACACCTACTGAGTCCAAAGGGATAAAAATCTTAATTTATGTTTTTAGTCAACATGTGTTTATTTCTTATATTTCTGAAAGGCTCTGTTGTTCTATATTTGCACCATCCTCCGCAAAAGACATTTTTTAAAAAACTCATTATTATCTATAGGTAAAATGCAATTTTTTAAGATTAGTAATCCATTAAACTGTCTTCATTTTAATTTTAATTTATTTTAAAAAATCAGTTTTAGTAGTCAATACTTTTCTCAGAGATTGTTGACCAGAGACTGGTAACTAATCAGTTGGCAATTTTTGAATATATTCAGCTATTCCTGGTCTGTTATCACTTAGATTTGGCAGTCTAGTATTCAAAGGCATAAATCAAAAGTATTTTTGAACACATGCAAAGCTTCATTGTAACACACCTTACCAGTCAGTTTGTCTTTTACAGTATTTAAATATTTCAATTAATTCCCCATCATAAATTTTCTAGACCCAAGGGCTTGTAGAAAATAATTCTTGAACTATAGCATGTCAGCATTTAAGTACTGCTGTTTAGTGGACAGAATTAATATTTCTGAATATAATGACCTATCAAATGAGGATCTCTGTGTGTTTTGATGAATAGTACCTTTTGGAACAGTCTAAGTCCAGAAGATATTAAAATTCTCACAAGTGAAGTTATTACCACAAAATCCTCTGTACAAAAAAATGCTTTTTTCCAAAAATGATTTTTGAAAATATTTGAATAAGCTCTGATACAGTCATATTTTCCTTATTTGAAACCAGAATTCTTCAGTTAGTTCCCAAGTGATTCATGAGGCCTTTAGTTTTCCCTCAGAAGAAATATTTTTAAGGCGAACTAAAATATGTTCTCATTATTTAAGTTTCAGATAATAAAAAAAATATTTTATTTGCTAAGTCATTGCTCTATTGAGAAAAGATAAGATTACACTGTATTTAGGAAAAAATATTCTGAGGGAGTAAACTCTTGGGTTCAGTGAAAGAATTTAAAGTTATGAGGAATAGAAAGAAAAGAGCAGTTGAGTAAGATTTAATTTTATAAATTTGAAAAAAATTTTGTGGCCACCCTACGTGTTCCTGGTCTTGTGATTTGCTTTTTTGTTTGTTATTTTTTGTGAGTTTTGTTTCATTTGCTATCACTTGTTTCTGAATTTCCTCCTTAAGTTCTCATGTTGATCAAGGCTGTATTCTTAATGTAATCATACCAGTACGGTGTGTGTTTTTCCTCTGTTTGAATATAACCTGGCCTAGATGGAATATTAACAGGGAAGTCATGTAGTGGATTTTCTGAAGATCATTGTGATATGCTCAGGACACTGCATTTCAAAAGGTTGGCAATGCAAGAGCCATGGTGGTTTTTTGGTTACATTTCTTGGCTTTCTAGGAAAAGTGGACATCAGACTGACCACAAATAATGCCTGTTTCAACTGCAGCAAAATCAGAATAAAGACGGCACTAATTATACTTCTAGTATCCCAGAAATCAGAGAAACAAAGACTGTTGAAAAGGGAAATATGGAAAATCAGACAAGTGGGTCATTTTTGGGTGATTGTATGTTTTCTGAGTACTTTGTTTTGCTAGACTGAAGCATGTCAAAACATATCCTGCTTCCTTAGACATGAAACAAACAGCCCCATCCCTAAATCTATTAAGATTTATTATTTTTATTTTGAATTATAAAATGTCTCTTTTTTTTTTCTTTCAGACTTTCTGTGATGCCTATCCTATTTTTTTTTTTTATTCTTGGGCACCTCTACAGTCAAAACAACATATCTCTTAATTGCAGATTATCCCATGACTGTTTCACAGCACATACAGTAACCAGGAACTAAAATGACAAACAAGATAAAATATATTGTGTCTCCAATCTCACTATTCAAAAAAATCCCGTATAAATAACCTATCTCTTATATGGCTTTACACGTGTTCTCTTCTGCCTGCAGTACACCACAGTATGATTGCCAAAATATTGCTTTATTTCTCTCTTTTTTCCTACTTTATTTTTCTCTGTTTTCTCACAAGCCTCATTATTATTTTTCCCCTAAAGCTTTCTGCCAAGATGAAACATTGTAAGATATTCATACAGTTTCAAAAAAAAATAGAGCCAATGAGGCTGATTCAAATGCCAAAGTATGCTTCTAGAACAATGTATTTTTAGGTTTGGGAAGAAACGCTATATAAAATGGTATCTAGAAACAACTTATGTTTTGTCCTACTTCTATCTAGAAGTAGTAATAACATTACTACTACATTACATTAATAGTAGTAGTAGTAATTACATTAATAGTAATGTAGCTGAGGCTTGAAATGCATGGGAAAATTAGCAAAAATGAAGTAACCTTACAGTCTTTTCTGCAGTAATTTGCTCCTCTCCTGCTTCCTTAAAACATAAAAATGAATTTATATTAAAATATGAAAAATGTAGATAGATTGATGTTACTAAATTAATATAACCTAATAAGCATTTGATATCCACTGATGTCACATAGAAAGGATGTGTTATTAAAACCACATCAATAATGACAAGAATGATATATGTATTATCTTCTTGCTTAGTTTTTTCTTGGATGTTTACTTGTTTGTAAAGGTTCATCAGTTTTCTAGCAATTATGTCTACAGCAAGTAAGTGATTTCCTAAGTGGATGGTTTTGATTCTAATGCAGGGCAAAAGGAACAAAATCAGGTGATCTCATGATAAACTGAACTTCTTTTACCTCTCCAAAGGAACAAAAGTTTAACATAGAATATCATGTAGTTTAGCAATTGAATGTTTCCTACTGTTCTATTTTGACTTAATAAGTAGACACATTTTGAAAAGTAAGTATAAAAATATAATAGTTCTGCTCTGCAGGGTACAAAATAGCTCAATGTCTGTGATCTAGCACTTGGCATGTGAACAGAGATTGGAAAGGACAAAAACCCTTCAGCTTAGTAATCACTAGTCTATATGGTGTTGCAGTCATTATAATGTCTGCACTGTTGACACCTTTTAGAGTTACATGTAGTGGATCCACAGACGTTCCAGCTCTCGAGTTGGAATTTATGTATTTCTTGTCTCTCTCTGTGACTCACCACAGCCTGCTGGGTTACAAGCATGAATCTCTTTTGGTAGCTGCGGGATGCCACAAATGGCTGAGAAGCAAATTCTCATAACAATACTTTATTTCAGCCACAGGTCACAGACTACACATGCACAAACATAGTTTGGAAGGCATTTTTGGAATTCACCTGGCACATTTTGGTCAAACACAGAAATTTAAAACGAGTCCTCTAACTGTTCAAATTTCCCATGCATTGGACTTTTGAATGGAGATGAACAGGTTTAGCTTGTAGTTTATGCCATCTCCTCCTGTGAAAGTCTTCCCAGATTATCAACTTGGTCACTAGGACTATCTTTGCTTAGGCTCGTGCAGCCTTATCTCCTCCCCTTCTTACAGAGGTTTGGTGTTTTGATTCACATCATCACAGGCAACGCATCTCTGATGCCAAGGATTTGGTGGAGTTCTTCAAATGTAAAACTGCATAACTGTTTGACACAATGCTGATGATCTATAACAAGAATTTTATATTTGCTGGCTGATTGCTTTCAGCACAAAGTTGGAACTGTCTTTGATTTAACACTGAAGTAACCAAGTTGGAAGCATAAAACATTGATGGAAAAAGAAAGTCCTATTACATACTAAAGATTGGTGGAACATGCATTTCTCTTCAGAAGTGTCTATGCATGACAGATGTATGTTAGCAATTTTTTCCCCCAGAACATGTATAAAGATAGCATCTTCCAACTCTTATTGCCCTTTACATTTATTTATCTAAATCTACTTAGAAGAGTGTAATTATAATCAACAGTTTACATGCTGATGGGGTCATGTAGCAATTCTAGCAATTTGTGTATGACTTCTGTATATTTTTCGTAATAATCGAGGCCTTCTGACGTGAGGGGAAAGGTGCAGTTCTTCACAACAGTGTCGATTTACTACATCATTTCAACTCTGTATTTCCATGGCAAAGATAGCTATCTCTTCTGACTTTTTAAAAATCTACAAAAGTGTGTCTCACTGGAATGACTGATTTTGACAGGTGCACACTTGTAGTGCTACCGTATTCACTATCATATTGTGGCATTAACTGTGTAAGCCAGAGGAGAGTATATTTGTCAAGGACATTGAGTTTGCCTGACAATGTCTTGGTAGTGTGAAGGACTGCAGGGATAGCTTCTATGAGAAGATGCCAGAAGCTTTCTCCATGTTCAATAGACCCAGTTCCAAGCACCTTCAAGACAGATCTGCCACTGGCTGAAGAGACAGTGTGTGATGAACTGACCACAACCATCATTCCCAGTAGTCCCTGTATTACTTAGGGAGAAGGAGGAAGTGAAATTCAGCCTGCAAAGAAGGAAGTGTTGGGGAAAAGGTGTTCTAAGATGTATTTTTGTGTCTTATTATCCTACTCTGACTTTTGATTGTAAATATACTAATTTCATAAGTCGAGTGAGACTGTTTTGCTTGCAATGGTAGTTGATGAGTGACCTCTCCCTGTCCTTATCTCAGGCCAAGAACTTTTCATGACATGTCCACTTGAGGGTGACAGAGAAGCTTGGTGAGCACCCAGCATTCAGCCAAGTCGAATATATACTGCTGTGGTTACGGAATGTGAATACATCAATATAGGAAGGAATTTTGTGATGTGACTTCCCTGCCTGACATTCCAGCTGCCAAATTTTTCCCTGTGAAGAAAACAGATGAATTCTATTGATTTATCTCTGGACAGTCAGGACCTGAGAAACCTAAATTAGTATTTGTTTGTGTTTTAACTTCTGTTATGCATTGAAGGTACTTTCATTTAAGGAATTTTATTAATCCAAATGGAAACTATATGTTACTGCAAGTCTATTCATTAGAATCACATTGTTGCTGCTAAAAAAGAAAATATTTTTCTCTTGCTCCTCTGCCTTTCTCTGCCAGAACAAGACCACATAACAAACAAACAGTGCCACTACTGCATGTTGTTTTGTGCTGCAAGATAAGAAATTCAACTCTGTTTTATGGTTCTGTTTTTATTTATTTTTTTATTTCCTTGATTAATATTTTCTTACCATTCCAGTGTGTTGTGATACAACAGATATGGGTCCACTCTTGCAGTAGATCTTTACTTATTTACTGTGGAGTGGAAAAAAGAAGAAACCTATTTCACAGTTTTGTAGAGACTGAGATTGGTATGCTGATTTGTTTTTGCATAGCTCATTTGAGTGTAGACATATACTATATAAGCATCAAAAAAAATCAGTAATTTGTCATTGTCATGGGTGCTTGATCCAATATTTTCCTATAGTAGATAGTCTTACTGTGTGATTTACTAGAGCTTTCACAATACAACACAAACCTATCTAGTAAATATAAGAGGTAATAAGAAATGAAGGTATCTTTTTGATGATAGTACAATATAACTTCACTAATGAAGTTCAGTCTTTTCTCTGCTTAGGCTTAAACCTCTCAAACTCCAAAACTCTCAAAAAAGGAAAGATTTGTGTTTTCTACATATGAACTACCTCAGCAAAATTCATGTAGTTAAAGTGCCTCTGGTGTGACCAACCTTCAAAACAGAAGGGATAAAGAAAATCAAGATAAAATTGTATTTCTCTTAAATCCAATGTCAAAACTCCCACTGCTTTTAAAGGCCACAATGGTCTCTTGTGACTTAAAAGGTCTATGAATATTCAATATTCTCAATACTGTATATCTGATCTGTAAAAAAATGCTGAAGAAGTAGAAGGGATTCAGACATCTTTGATCTGGGTAAGAGTCCCACCTAAAAGCATAGATCACAGTCATCTGCAACTACTGCTCAGGAGTTTATACCAGTGCTTTATGTACCGCTTCATGGCTGCTACCATCTACAGTAGTTCCTTGTGAGAGGCTTTTTGAAAGTCTAAATAATACATTGCCATGTACTGCTATTTTCCTCATGTACGGAAATAATTTTAGCACATGTGCCATAATGTGATTTCATAACAGTTTAAGGTAACCAAAATCAGTGAGCTAGAGAAATCCATGTACCTTTTCACCTTTTTTGTAGTCATAAATTGCAGCTCCCTTTTTTTATCTTTAGAAAGGTGCAATGTTGGCTCTGAATAAGGCTCTAGATTTTTTTAGGAAGGTCCACACAGGCAGTAGGTAGACCACATGCCCTGGAAGAGCTGATTTTCCATAATGTCCCTGAGTATTTAGCTTCTGAAATTGTGGTCAATGTAAGGTTGAGTCCACATATCTTGAGTTATTTTCCTGTGTTGCCTTGGATGATTGAGTCTTTTCAAGAGTATAGATCTTTTCTGGTCATTTTCTGCATATATGCATTTCTATCATGAGTGGGCCAGGAAGTGAATATACAAAGTCAATAATACAAATTTTAGCTTTTTTATATTGAAACAAGGTACAAAAAATATTTTAGCCAAATCATGAGCTGATGTATTCATCATGTTAATGAACATACAGAAAAACTCTTGTCAATAAGTGTGACTGCTCCTCAGACTGAGAGAATGACAAGCAACAAAAGGGACACTGGTAAAGTAATTTTACTGCTCAGGAGTTTATACAGTTTTATGCAAATATTGATTTCATTAAAAAAATGTGACTAAGTCTAGAAGGCTACGGAAAGGAATAGTAACCCATATTCATACTATTGCTCTTTGATAGTGAAGAAACTACATTTTTTGGCCATGAGTTCTATTTGCGTGTATTAGAAATTAGGAAAAGATACATAAAATAGGTAGTCTGAATTTTTGCTTTATAATGTGCCTGTCACTGACTTTTCCCAATGTCTATCCCCCATCAAACATTTCAAATTAAAAGGAATTCTTTCTGGATCAGAAAAACACTTCAACATCATTGGGTGGTTGTCCCTCCGGAAAAGGTCACTGGGACAAACAGTTCTCTTAAGATCCCCATTTTTGCCGTACCGAACAACCATGAAAGTGGAAAAATTTTCAGTCAGCCAGAGCCAGATTTATGACTTGGTTATAAAAAGGCTCTATAGATTGCTGAATTTTCTGTGAGTCATCTTTGTCTGTTTTCTATACAGCTGTATTTCACAAACTCAGAAAAATGAGATTTTGTCTGTTCTAGGTTGGATATGTCTTTTGCATCTTGCCTTTTCCCTGCTCTCGTATTTCTCAACATACATGATCTTTTTTAAGGAACACAAAGAGGGAGAATATGTTATCACTTATGCACTCATAATTATTATTGCACAGTTCTCTATGAGAAGAACAAATACTTTCACAGAAGACTTTTTTTTATTTTAGGAGAAATAAAGAAGAAAAAAGTTGATCTCTTAATATATTTTAAAGAAACCTGTAATAAACTAAACACAAAAATACTTTTTCTTTTGTAAACAACAGTATCATCAACAGGAATATCATTAGGTGTATAAACAGATTTAATATCATAGCAATGCACAAAGCAAAGTATTTCAGTATTTTATCTCTTAAATGCAGTATAAAATTAAACTTGTGTTAGCAAAATATTAGCAGAGAATATGATAGCAAAAGCTAATAGTTAAAGGCTTTTGCCATCTTTTCAGAGTGAAGTTCTAGTCTGATAAGATGGTGGTGGTCATTTTTATCCAGATTCCTCACTCTGTGTAGGCCAGGCTAAAACTTATTTCTGGGCAGAAATTCTACAGATGAATCAAAGCTGACATCCACAGCAGATAAGAATTTCCCTCAAAAAATGGGGAAAAAGAGACATTGCTCCAAGAAAAATCTTGAACAACTGAATTGTTAATCTGCCTGGAAGATTTGAAAGAGCAAGCATGGCTTTCTCTGGTGATGTGTTGAAAAATCACCTGGCACATGAGGTGAGAAGGTTACACAGTACAGTCTTGACATTTCCAGGGGTTTTAATGCTACTTTGTAGATCTGAAACATCATTCTATAGGTTTTAATACCTAGAGGCATTAAAATATAATATTAAATATTAAATTAATATTATATAATATTAAGAAAATTTGGAAGCAAGTACCACTGACATAGTCATTTAGCCATTTATTTTCTTGCTTGAACAACTTTTGGTAGCAAGGTACTATTGTTAGTGGGAGAGACTATCTTGAGCAATTCTCTTATCATTCATGGTAGATCTGAAATATCTATTGATTTGATCACAGACACAGCTTTGCTTGACTTTTAATTGCATTTGAGGTAATGACTTTGTACTAGTGCATACAAGACCTTCATAGATTGAACCAAACAACAGTTATCCAGATACTAAGGGAAGTTACTTAGCAGAATTGTTGATTCTGAGAAGCACCCAGCCTGTTGTGTGTAGAGAGTGCTAAATAGCATCTTAGCAATGTTTCTTTTCTGGATGCAGGTGACTAAAGTGCTTCTAAGGACAACTTGTTTTAGCTAATAACTATATTTGGGGTCTCAGTGGATAACTCAGAAATAAATAAAATCAAAATAGGTCAAGAGATAGTTTCTTCTTAGTAGATTGACCTAGCATAAGTCTACAGTGTGGGCAAGTTTGAATGACTAGTGTTCATACTATCCATATTTGGTAGAAAGAATATTTACCTTATACACACACCCCCCCCCACACACACATATAAAATTCACATTTACTATCTGGACATTCTGATACCTTCCAATGACATAAAGTTATGTGAACAAAGTCCTACCACAGCCATTATTCCTCACTCACAATATGATAAGCTTAAAAAAAATTTTGTCTCTGAAGTTTCTGTCTGTTTCTTATACTCTTTAAACAATATATAATGACCAGAAATTTACTACAGTCTTTATCTTCAAATTGCAAGACCTACTTTCAAATCCAGATTCACAAAGAAATAAAACCATCAAACCAACAGGATGAAGGTAACACATTTTAGTGGTATTGGGCAACATGCCATCCTCCTTACATTAAGGTATTTTGCAAAAATCACCTTTTGACTCCTTTGATAGTTTTGTTTGTTGCTGCTCTAGATCTTGCTTTTCCTGAATATTTTTTGTTTGTTCTGTATTTACAAATTTAAACCAGCATTCCGCAGTAAGTCTTTGCAGTCTGTCACACAATTTCTTTGCTTTAAGACACTGATATTAAAAAGATGTTATGCTTACTTTGGTAGGAAATTAAGACAAATACTTTAAAAAAGTCTACTCAAGTAAAACATGTAGCAATGCATTCTCATCAATTAAATCAGTCACAACAACTTCAGCTTCTCAGTATAAAAATGTTACTGTATGGAAAAAAATATACATATAATGATATATATTAATAGTTACAGGGTATCTTCTCTCAAAATATGCTGCCATTTTAAAGCCATTTCCAAAATATTTTTCAAAGAGTCCAAAATATTACTTTTTGCCCTACAAACAAAAAATCTTCTCTTCGCATGGTGGTGGTCACCTAATCAGAAGACATAAGACTGCCCCTGATCCTCTTCCTTCTGTTATTGTGTTGCATAACTGAGGAAAATTACTTAACTGTATTTTACCAAAGTAGAGGAATTCTCAAAATGTATAGATATGGTGTAGTCAGCTACTACAAACCATTCTCATTTTTAGTTCTGGCTGCAGCTGCAAAGCTTGGCCAGCACATGCTGCTCTTGGGCTTTTACCAACTGCGAAAGGAGTCTCAGGGAGCTGCGGCAAGTTGGCAGAGTTTGAAATACCACCTGTGCTCTTTTAAATGTTGATAGTGTATGTGCACAATTTGACTCAGAATCAGAGAGCTATAACTAAATCCTTGATCTATTCCATTTGTCAGAGGAGAGTGGAAACAGCACAGAACTTGTCTTATGTGAGTTCAATGAATAACAAGTATTCAGTACAGTGGAAGGAAAACATCTGCGTGCTGTAGATTTAAGTGTGTTCTTATGAGTCTTTTATCAAAGAGCTGAAGAAAATGAAGAAACTCATGGCTAATCATGATCTGCATGAACAGTGTACTAGCAGGGCAGAGAAGGGGAAAAAGAAAAAAAGATTATTTATTTCAATAGTCTATTTCAAAAACTACTTTATCAACCTCAGTTGCTAGTTTCTTTACATTGTTTGATTGTGCTTCCCTGTCTAGCCAATATTACCATGCTATTTTGCCATTCACCTTTTACTCCTAATGGCTTGCATATATGACTCCTGAGACAACTTCTAGCCAGTAAATTCCTGGGATCCACTAGAATTTATTGTTGTCATGTGTTTGATGATACAGCAACACTAACAATATGTGAAATCACTAATATGCAACAATTAATTGTGCCCTTTTAATGTGGGATTTCTCCTGCAAACTTGTGGCATGAGCAGATGGAACGGAAACACAAATACAATCTCTGTAGTGACTAAACAGTCTGTCAGTGTATATGAAATAGAGAGGAATAACTCCTAGAAACAGCTGAATGTCCTGATACAAACTGAACTGCATTATGATTTGCTTTACTCTGTGGACAGTCTTGAAACCCTGTGATAATCTCTCCTGTAAGTTGTATTATGCAAGGATTAATACTAATTAGGTAGGTATGCTAAACTGGATTGTAATAAAACTTTGGAAAGTTGCATTTGTACACAAAAACAGTATGGTTATGGTGCTGGTTATGCTCTAACCAACAATATGAGTTGCCCAATACATTCCCCTGAACTGCCTAAGTCTAAAACATGTCAGAAAGGACCTGTCACAATGATGTGGAACAGCCTCACAGATTGTCACAAATATATTAAATTCATGTAAAAAAGGTAGCTGAGGCAGTCAAGAGTGAAATGATTGTTAATCTTAAAATGAACTACTTCTCACATCATAATTAATAAACCCAAAACATGCCAGATAGTGGTAAAGATGAACAAAAAACACAGAGCACTATCTACAATTAGCACAGATGCTGTGCAATTTAAGCTGATTAGACCAGTATTCTCATAGGCAACACATTGCATTTCCTTTATATGCCTTTGTGATTTCTTTTATGGTTCTTTAAACATAGAGTTTGAACAGGACGCAATTATTTTGCCTTTAACTTATATACTTAATGCAAGGGACAAGTTTCAGTATACAGAGCTCGTATCAGTGTCAGATGTTTTATTTGAAGTGGTGGAAATGCTGGTCTTCAGTCCTCAAGAAACTTGCTTCAACAACTCATCTCAATGTGACTGTACTAACGATTTTCTTATGTTTTATTCTAACAAGAAGACATAGCTTGCCACTGTTATGTAATACTCTTTCTTCTTGACTTTGAGCTGGATTCTTTTTCGAGAAGTGGCTGTCAGGATGGGATTTTTGAGGATTATGTTCACATTTAGGAAAAAGTCCCTCAAACATTTCAGTTTGGGCTTTGTGTTACCTTACTTAATAGTATCCAAAAGTATGGTAGATACTTTATAGAAATAAAACCATTAAAGATTCTACTTCTAACTTCTGATGCAACAAAACTGTGGCATAAATGCAGAGGAAGAAAAGTTTCAGTATCACATTAAATTTTACATTATCTTCAACTCTTATTGAGCCATAAATTGAAATAACAAGCAGTCTGCACATACTTGCCAAATAAGTTCTGTGAAGAGTGAAGGAGAGGATTGTAAGAAGTTGCCAGGTAACTGATTCCACTATGAATACATTGCCTAGATTTTGTACTTCATCTTGAGGGCTAGAGTAGATGGTCGGGGAGAAACCTTTGACAAAGCATAATTTTTTGGTGGAAATGTTATCTTGTATTCATTGTTGCTTTTCATCACTGAAAAAATGGAATGGAGTTGCATTGTCAGTTCCATGATTTCAGGGAACAGTGCTGCTGTGTCTTCTTACTTAGATGTATGTAGTGCAAAACTCTGCTGTAGTCTTGAGCTGCATATTTTTGGCTTTTGAGGGTCTATTAGGCAAGAAAATTCAACAAAAAGTGCTGATATACTTTATGCTGTAAGGTCAAATTGCCACCTGATTGATTGTTATTTATGTACAGTATGGGGCAGGGGAAGAAAGACAGTGAGGCTGTGAAGGAGTATTATAATTCCCTCAAAATACCTACGGTCATTAGAAAACTTCCATGTATAAAACTATAGTATTTGTTCTAGAGCTTGAATGACATGGATGCAAAGGATATGAAATAAAAATTACACATTCAGGTAACAGTAATAATACCTTACATTTATGTATCTTTTCTTCTTCAACAGTGGTTCACATCTTTTACAAAGAGGTCACCATTCCTTTTTCATTTACCAGATGTATGAACTCAAAGGCATAGAAGGTCCCTCATCAGGTCAGAAACAGAGCCAAAACTAGGATACCTGCCCTGTAGTCAGTTTGCTAGGTTGTATGATGTATGACATGGGCTTTTTTTGTGATAGTCATTTTGACACAAGAAAAAACTAAAAAAAAATCCATGAGTTCTTGCAGTGATCCTATTTTACATGGCATAGTTGCACTGTGGAATTCATTTTACTCACCAGTAATTATCAGATATAATACCTCAAAATAATGTAATTATATGTTATTGCAAATAAAAGGTCGGCATCAAGTGGTAAGTTTTATGTTAAACTACAGCACACCTTTGCTATTCCATTACCTTCAATAGTAAGACCAGACAAAAAGTCTTCACTCCTCTGTACTGTGTGGGTTCTGAAGGTGGTATTTTTCTCGTTACTGAAACAAGGAAAGACCCCAGAAATGATTAACCGGATCACTTGAAACTGTTCAGCACCTGCCTTGCTTGAGTTTATCAGAGAACATGGAGATGTGTTCTGTTCAAACCACTGGATCTGATCCTAGAAAACTATATACAAGCAGCCTAGTGCTGTTAATCATGACAATGTAGACACTTGAATAGAGCAAAATGGCCTTAAGCCAGTAGTTTCTGTAAGATTCAGTGATTAGGTCATGAACAATGAATACTGAAGAGTTCAAGGTGAAGAAGAGGAGTTAAAGACCCCTAGAGTGAGGCTGAAGACCGGAAATGACCACCTAATCCTGATGCCAAAAGAAGATTCTGGAAGGCTCTGCCCAGACTCCACCCAGTCTCCACCTAATCATTAGTATGTATAATCATATATTGTAATCTTATTACTATGCAAAATTGTATGTTGTAATCACATAGTGAAATGTATAAAATGGCTCATTTTGCACTGCTGATTTTGCACTTTTGTCCAACAAAAGTCGGCTAGCTTTCCAGTGCTGCTTGAATGAATACCTTTGCTGCTAAAGAACAAACTCTCTTAGCAGTTCCTTTCATACTGAGGTTTTTCGGCATCATTACAGAGCCAAAATTCTTAGAGCTCTCTTGCACTCCCTCAGAAGAAAGCCTCATTACTACATCATGGACTTGTATCACACCTCTATTGAAGATGAACTTGTGTACACACGGAAAGAATATTGTTTTTTTGGATTGTGTGAAGTGCACCAGTTTCCAGGCACCACATTACAACAGCACTTTATCCTAGGCAATAACATAGGCTTTTACACTACTGAATAGGTGGTACACTCTGATGACTTCACATATTCTAATTTGACATAGACTTCAGTGCCCTTCAGCACCACTGGCCTGAAAGAAGTGTAATAACTGATAATTACCTTTTTGAGTCTTCCTTGATTTCTTCCACTGTATGGTACCTATGAATATTTGTGAAAAATAACATTATTTTAAGTTCTGGGTCCTCCTGTTTTCAAAAAGATAACAAATAACCTAAATTTAATTTTTGTTTCAGAATTTTTCCTCCTTATTTTCTGATCAATAACAATAACTAAAAAGTGTTTATCTCTGGTCAATGTTATCATTCTCACTTTTTAAACTTTTTTTTTTCTCTGTCAAGATGAGGGAATAAACAGTGTAAAATTAGGTATTAGGTATTCTAAACAACACTGTTAGTTGTCTAATTGCTTTCTGTCTGCCAAAACATGATATTTGTCAACTTTTACTTATTAGATCTTGCTTTTTATAGTAATTCATTTTTTGTCTTCTGAGTTTCTCAACAGTTATCAGTAAATTTATAGCTGTTAACTTTTTTGATGAGTTTATGTAGACACTGTGAAGTGACTTTAATGTACTTGGTGAAACAACTGACTCCAAATTATCAGCAGTCACAGATTTGTAGCCCCTTGAAAAGCCCTTCTTTCCATCAGAAGCCTCTGAGAATGCATTCAAATCTACAGGAAATGCTAAGGTACCAAGCACATTTCCAAATTCCTTGATATTATGAAGACTCGTCATTGGTTTAATGAGGGTAGAAAAACACTGATCAGAACATTAAGGGACTTTTTGTCTTTCTAGGGGGAAAAAAAAGAAGAAACGATATTCCCATGCAAAAATTTAAAGCTGAAACCGTTTGGAGAAACATAAGAAGCCTTTGATCCAACCTAAAATGCTTCAGCAGTGGCACCTTGGTGTGAGCTGGCAGCTCTTTCATGCTCTTCTTTGCACTGTGGTCTAGGTAGGCTGACTGCAGGGAAGTGCAGGCAGCACCTGCTGAAAGGGGCATTCCCACTGGAGGGCAGAGTCTCTGCCAAAGACTGACTCTGTGGCTTCCCTCATATTAGTACAGAACAATTTGGAGACACCTTTTTGGATGAAATATTTTGGTTCCAGGAGGTTTTTTTTTTGTTGGTTTTTTTGTTTGGTTGGGTTTTTTTAATAAAATCAAATATACATAAGCTGAATTTCTTGTCAGAAGTCACTTTCTTTTCTCTCCTTTTCTCTTCTGCAGGCATAAATTTCCTTTTTCTTAAAAAACCCAAAAACAAATCCAATAACAAAAAGCCCCACAGATTTTAATATAAAAAAATCATTTATCATTATTCAAGAATCCTTCTTGCGCCAATATTTAATTATAACTGAATGCAAGTCATTTACATACCCTGCTCCAAACAGAAATCTGGTTCTTAGTGTCTTTCACTAAGATGAAAATCATGAGTAAATGCATACCAATACTATATTAAATATTATTTACACTGCATCTGGCATGTATTTCTATTACTATAAATGTTTATACACTGGGAAAATTGCCCTGCTCTGGAACAAGTATCAAGATATTCCTTTCTTTTTTCCAGTTATATTGTGTGGAAAATAAAAATAAATATCTGATGCACTCAACACTAATCAAAAGCTCTTGTACATTTTGTAAATTTACTGCCATTTGAAAGATAGTTCTATTAAAAGAAAGAATCCACAAGGGAGTTTCAATACATTTACTTTGTTATTACTGAGTGAGAAATTTCACTGTGGTTCTGGTTCTCTGCATCTTTATTTTCTTTCTTAAGCAGAAAGGTGTCAGGTCTGGAAAGGCTAAGCTTTGCTGTTGTTGCAAGAGGACTGAATTCATGTATTTATATCCTTTGAGGTTTTCTGCTGGCCTTAAAAGAATCTTAGAGGTACGGTGATCCTTTCAACCCTGTGGGTTGTAAAAATATTTTCCAGAAGTTTTCTCCGTGTTGCACTGACTTAATATATGCAGCCTGCAATTGTCTTTTCAATGTTCCATTTATTCTACTACATATTATGTAAGGTAACTAATAATTCTGAAATATGTAAGAAAATTACTCTAAATTACAAAAGAAATCAGAGATTTTTTAACTCTATTTTCTTTGTCCTAGAGAAACACCCTTGTTTCTCTAGTTTCCTATTTATAACTCCTTTAGTAAAGTAGCACTGACATTTGAATTTTGACACTTTTCACTTCAGTGTTACAGAGAATAGTTATAAAATCTACTTTGCATGCATCTTACCTTCCCATTCAATGTGAGATCATTCTATCCATGAGTTACCACTCCAAACATAGTCTCTTGATACGTAGTACTAAATAGCAGTTTATGACTGCTAGAAAAGAATCAGATTTTCAAGGGCACAAACATAATTTATATGACAATCAATGAATTTATTCACTCAGTGCCCTATTCTCTTTGATTATTCATGATAGCAGCAAAAGACTGATTCAGTCATTTAGAAAGTATTTCCCATTGAAATACGAATATATTACTGGTAACATAAAAAAGGTGCAAATCCTTCCATTTTGGTAGCCTTTGTGGGTGATAAAGGCTTATGAGAAACCATAATAGTTTTCAACTGGAAATCTTTGCCCTAATCATACTTCATTCTTTACCCTAATCATTCAAGTATCATACTTCTGTTGAATCTCCGCACCCTAGTTTTGGAAGTGCTCCTCCTGAGTTGACAGGTGATTACAGGGCTTGTGTTACTCTACATGTTTTGGGGTTAGATTACTAGCTCTTGTGGAACCATTTCTCAGTTTCTGCAGAACTCCTTGTGTTTAGCTGCTTAGTCTGAGAATGGAGTATATGACTTGGCCTGTAATGGCCCTTAGTTTCTGGGTTATGTTCTCTAGAGAGTAGGTGACACTTAACTAGGTCTGGTTGGAAGATGAATTTGGTATTGCTTTTCCATCTCATCAAAAGTATTCCTCCCTGGGGCATGTGTTAATAAAATAAAAGCAAAACCAAAAGCCATAGTCATTAATTTCTGGGGAAAATGTTGACCTGCCATCAAAGGCTGAGTATAGCTGGGGAGGCATGGGAAGATTTTGTCCAAAACGTTTTTACCTTCTGGCTGAAATCTTTTCTGTCTCCAGCTTTTAAATGACTATTTTTCCCCTCTTTGTCTTTGAAGAAAAGCAGATACTTTTACAGTAAACTTTAATTTAGCAAAAATCCTTTGAAAAGTAGGTTCAGCATATAATTTTCAGCTAGCCCTATATGCAACACTAAAGCAAAATAATAAAACCTTAACATGACTACTATGAATCAAAAGCATGCAAATATTTTCAATGAGTTTTACTTTGTCTAAATAAATTTCGTCTTAAATCTTCTCTACCTAGAGTTAATTTAAACCTGTCATAAATGAGGGTTCCTGCTACTCAATGCTCCTAGGAAAAAAACTGCCCAGTACTTAAAACACTCTAGCTGGTGTTTAGTTCCTTTGAAAAGACAGAGGTTGAAGAGAAATTTGTTGGTTCCAAACTGTTGACTACACTGCTCAGCAACTCATTTGCTTTTCAATTTTGTAGGGCTGATGCAATATGATCAGCCACGTCACATAATGCTATCGAAGAGAAGTAACTAGGCATGACATCTTGCAGGGAGGACCCATTAGACAGGGATATCCTAAATTACATGAATTGCTGAGAACAACCCTAAAAATTAATGTGTTTTTCAAACAAACTAAGCGAAAGTATTTAAATTATTGGAGGGAAGTGGGGACAAAGTAGAATTCAACTTCTAACGTTAACAAGAATAAGCCATGCAGGTCAGAGTACAAGTCTGCACACACAGTGTTTGCACTCACATTTATGCATATGTACTGCCAGAAAAGACACCTCCTGATTAAATGGCCTTAGTTATACTTTGAAAAGGGCTCTGAGGGTGCAAAAAAAAAAGGAAGTTCCAAATGTATTTGGCTACTCAGAGAGAGGTGAAAATTTAGTAGCTCTTTCAAAAGTGTAGAAACTGCCCGGACTTTCTGGGATCTCAGGAGAAATACAGCCTGTGCCTTCCATAAAACCTCCCAGGCTCTTCTAGGTGTCCAGTGAAACCTAGATAAACATTCTACTAGTGTTTACACAGCAAATTAGATTTTACTTAAAAATAATGTAAATGTGTAGCTTAAAATTGGTGTGAAGGCCAGGGAAGCGAAGCAATGGTTGGCCTGCTGCAATCACAGGTAATGTTTGTGCTGGTAATTCCAGTATATCCTTGAACATATGCAAAGTTCATATTGTAAAGGTAGAGGAAGCCCCTGCCAATAGGAAAGCTGAAGAAATGGAAGATCTGGCACTGTATCAAAGGGCTGAATTGTTCTAAATGGTAATACAAGAGTGATTTTTGCCTTGTGAAAGTTGTATTGCAGTGCAGATGACTCAGCTCTTTTGGTGTTTTAGTATCAGTATTGATATATTTCCAGGCTTCTGTATTAGTATTTATGTGTTATCTTTTCCTGCTGTTTGTTTTGTTTTGGCTAGCTGTTTTTTGGGTGGTTTTTCTTTTTGCTTGTTTATTTTTGTTTGCTTTGTTTTTTGTTTTGTTTAGGATTGTACCACTCCTTGTAATTCCGAGGGCGATCTGGGACTATCCTAAACAAAACAAAAAACAAAGCAAACAAAAATAAACAAGCAAAAAGAAAAACCACCCAAAAAACAGCTAGCCAAAACAAAACAAACAACAAGAAAAGGTTTTCATTCCATAGCAGTAGCACTTTTAGCCACACATCAACAGAATGTAAAAGACTCATATGTATGGACAGTCTACAGGACTCTACTGAGTTTCAGTGCAGGCCAGTGCACCTGCACAGGTGTTTTATGTCTGTGATAAGCAGGTGACAGACTTCTTTTTTTGTGTATGTCAGAACTATTTTTCTGTTTTGTTTAAAAAAGTTCTAGTACCTCCCAGAATGATCATTAGAAGAAAAGTATTTTCATTTTCTTTGAGTGAAATTTTAGGGTTTTTTATTTCACAAATTTATGAAACTCTAAGTAACTCAGTTACTGTAAGCACTCTGTAAGTAGAATTGACTCAAAATATTTTTGACCATTTTTCTTAATGCCTAATATTTTCTCTGATGTTTATAAGAAACCATTTGTTTGAAGCCCTTGAGTATTAAATATAGACAATTCCCAGAGCTTTATGAATTTACCATTCCACCAGCCCTTTCAGAGAAGATAGTATGTCATCCTGTTTATAAGAGAAATGAACAAAAGTTGAAGACCTAATCCAGAGCACTATATTCATCTTTCCCATTTATAAGGCCCTCTAGAAATATATGCATTGAGGCCAGAATAATGTCAATTTGCATGAACTCTCATATGTTTCTCAAATAATATATAGGTCTAAGATTCCTCCCCCTGCCCCTGCTTCTCACTATGCTTTATGAAAACCTGACACTGGAGTTTAACTGGGCACTATGGAAACTCAGCTCTTCAGGTCTGTTTTCACCTCTGTGTAGTTTATTTTTTGATGCAGACATTCATAATAACCCCATTAAGAGCAAGATCACCAAGGAATCTTTTTTTCATTCAAACCATACCCTTGAAGTGCACTTCGTGAAGGCATTTCCATTTACTACTTCAAGTATCACAGTGATCAAGGGGGTCTTATTTCCTATAAAAGCAAGTGTGAGGAAGAAGGGCATAATTCAGTGCTGTCATTTCTATCAATTAAAAGCAAAAAAAAAAAAAAGGAATTACTGGCAAATCAGATTTCTATTCTAGTGCTTGATGTAAATGTTTCCTAACTAAAGAGACCTCCAGCACTCATTAGAACATTAATCTACTCTGAGGGTCACTGAAAATGCAAAATGGGACAATCAAAATGTACTGGAAATGTCAAAATCTGGACATTTTAAATTCAGCAATACTTTAATACATTTTAAAGGAAAGTGAAGAGTAAGTTACTGGAAAAAATAAAGAACATTCGCACTCCACAATTTCCTCTAAATTGAGGTCATACTGGTTTTGCTAGTTCTCAAGTTGAAGTCTGACACCTTGCAGAGGGATAATAAATATAATGGACATGTCCTGTTAATTGGTACACCAGTAGGAGGCTGACCTACATTGCTTCTTTTTGGAATAAAATTTCCAGGAGCAGAGAAAGAAACTATATTAAACCAAGCCTTTTCCAATTTACGTCAGTGAAAGAGAGAAGGGTACAGTTCATTACCCATGTTATATGAGTCCATTTTTGACTTGCCTTGTCTGAATAGTCTTTCTTAAAAGGCAGTTTGGGGGATATAAACATGTATTTTTTCAAACTCACTGAACTTTAGTGTTCATAGAAGCTTTTCCACACAAGTTTGCCAAGGCAACACCAGCTGTTATTAAGGTCTCCCATGTGTACAGAGAGACAATTCTGCCAATTTATGAGTTATTTGGTGATTTTCAGATACAGATAAATGATCAGTAGAAATAAAGCAAGTCTAAACAACACATAATATCACTATGTATAATGTTCTCAGTCTCCAGAGGTGAAAGGTAATTTTATGGATCTTACACATACTAGTTAAAATATTTTTGCATTATTACACAGGGTACTAGTCCAATCATATAAGCCTTATTTATATAAACAATTCATGCTCATGTAAATAATCCTGTTGGCATTGCCTGAGGAAAGCTTACTTGTGAAAATAAATGCTATTATGAATTATACATCAGCTAGACTATGTCAAAAATCCTCTCGTTGCCTGAATCTTCAATGCTAGTCTGTCTCTTCATGTATCTTTTATACTTTAACCACTTTTATACTTCGAAGTCTTCTGTGTGGGGGTTTAACTTTATTCCATTTGTACAGAATCCAGCTTAATCAAGCCACCACAAGTAACAAGAATAGGTAATATATTACAGAAGAAAATACCATTAAGTAGCTCAAAATATGAATAATTCTTTTAATATGAAGAGAAAATCTAAAAATTGCATTGCAAACATATAAAATAGACCAAAGTTCTGTATTGCAACTTGTATACTGTGATTCGAGTACAGAAGTTACCATGTATATGAAAAACATAATAATAATTAAAAAAAATTCTCCATCTCTTCATTTTTCTTGCCATTCCTACATGCCTACATGTCCATCTGATGAAATAAAACTCTTGAGCTTATGCTTTATGACTAGTCATCTGCATGAGAAGGTTAGTTAGAATCCCACAGCTCTATCTTAAGAAAAAGAAAAAAAGATAAAAAAAGAAGGTGATAGTCTGATGTATTGCAATAATCAGACTGGAAGATGCCAATACTCATTAACATAGAACACAGAGGAATCCTAATTATCCATGTAAGGCTTTTATTTTGCACTTCAAATACAGTGAAATCATAATCTTCATCATTTCCTCATAAAATTGAATGCGTTTCACTTGTAAGTGCATCCTCCTTAACATAATCTGAAACATCTCAGATTTTATTCACAGCTCATTGAGAACCAAAAAGGCCAATTACAAGCAAGAATCAAGCTAAGTAATAAAATCCCAACCTGCACAGAGAGAACAGGGCTGTATACTCTGTCTTTATTACAAAGATATAAAAACAATTTAATTTAATCACTTTGAATTACTAAGTGCTGCCAGAGAAATAGTCAGAAGAGTATATACATTAACTAAGGCAATGCATATTTTGTAGTTTATTCCCTGAATTGCACCACTACTGAATAGTTATTATATTTTTATGCACTACTTTACTTACTGTTATGGAAAAAACACTTAAAATTAGACTTCACAAGAAGGTCTCCATTGCAGTTGAAACTCTACTGCACTAATAAATTCTGCCTGTGCTGCTTCAGTTTGTCTCAGATGTAACCCATATTAAAAAACACAAATAGCTCTTAATTCTCTATGACTTTTTAACTTGAAGAATATATAAAAGATTCTGAAGCCAATAACATACTTTTTCACCCTGATTAAAAACCTGCCAAGGATGTATAAAACAATGGATTCACATATTTGCTGCCAGAAGTTGTGAAAATAGATACCAGCTCTTCCACAACTGGAAAATGTATCTAGCAGCTACTACTAGCCACTGGCTATGAGATAACCAGAAACAAAGCATACCAGAGATGGCAAATTGGATAAATACCTCTGGAGAACTACAAAGCATTTCCAGGGAGTGCAGAGATCCAGTTAAGAAAGCAAAATACCAGTGTGAGTTTATATTGACCAAAGATGTCAAAATCCACAAGAAAGGATTTTTGGTAAACAACAAGCATAAACAGGAGCAAAATACTGAAACCCTGTTAAACATGAGAAGTGATATTCTCAACATTTCCTTCACCACCAGGTCTTGGGAACAACAGTTCAGATTGATGCAAACACAGGCTGACCATCAGTGGAGATGATGGTCATCACAATGTTGTAAGAACTTTTACAGGAGCTTGACACGTACACTAGTCAGTGGGCCATGACAATGTCTACCTGAGTGTGTTAAGGCTGACACCATTCCAAGGCCAACTCACCACAATCTTTGAGAAGTCATGGTGGTTTTCGCAGAAGCCTGGAGGAAGTCTGACATAAATCCCACCTAACTAGAAGAGTTTAAAGGAAGACCCAGGATATTATGGGCTCAGTGATCTTACTCCAGTGCCTGGGAAAACTATGGAAGAAATCTTCCCAGAGGTCATCAAAAGTCAAATGAAACACATGATTGGGAAATGCCAGCAGGGATTCACCAAATGCAAGTCATGCTCGACAAACTTGATCACCTTCTATGACAAAGTAGCCTGCTTGGTTGGTGTGGGGCAAGTGATGAACACTGTCATCCTGGATTTCTCCAAGGCTTTCCAGAAGGTTTCCCACTGGGCTCAACACTGTCTAATACTTTTATAAGTGACCTGGAAGATGGTATCAAGTGTAACCTGATAAAGTTTGCCAATGATACTGAACTGAGTGGGAAGAAGGCACTTTGGCAAGCAGAGCCACCCTGTGGGAAGACATGGATAGGCTGGAAGAGTGAGCTAGCAATAACCTTATGAAATTGAACAAGGACAAGTGTGAGTTTTTGTACCTGGGAAAACATAAACAAGGACTGCGGGACAGGTGGGGATGAACCCAGCTGGGGAGTGCTTCTGTGGAAAGAACACGGGGATGGGGATCCTGGTGAACAGCAAGCTAACTCTAAGCTGCTGAGGCAAAGAGAGCCAGTGGGATGCTGGGCAGCATCAGCAAGGTCATCACTAGCAGACATAAAGAAGTCATCATTCTAATCCCCACAATGCTGGCTAGAGCTCAGCAGGAATACTGAGTTCACTTTTGGTCCCCACTATATGAAAAGACAGAGAGAGGCTGGAGAGGGTCCAAAGAAGGGCCGCAGAGTTATTAAAAGGATTGGGAAGCTTGTTATGTGAGGAAATGATGAGAGAGCTGGTTTTGCTCAGCTTTGGGAAAAGACAGTTTAGGGGAGATCTTATTCCTATGTTGCAATGGCTACAAAGAGAACTGAGACTCTTTTTTGCAATGAGTAACAAGGAAAAGACAAGGGCTACTGTGTACCAGTTACTCCTGGGGAGATTCCAGTTGGGCACAAGGAAAATTTTTCACAGTGAAAACAATCAGCCTTTGGAATAATATTCAAAGTGGTGGAATCTTGTCTGGACTGTGCTTTTGTCGAGAAAGGTTGAACCAGATTGCTGAGGTCCCCTTTCAGTATTCCATATTCTGTGATTTTTCGATTCTCTGATTTCTCTAATGTGGCAATGAATAATAGATGTAATTTCTTTTTCACCCAAAAGAAGTAATAGTTTGGGAGTCAATACCTTAACACTTTGTTCTCAACGGCTTTGTATGTAGTGGTTGCACTCCTGATTGCATCATGACAGGCTGACCTTAAAGAATTAATAAGAGGTTTCACAATGTTAAGGATTTGTTGTCTACTTTAATATGTATTGTGAGACTGAGAAGGCTTCATTAGCCCTCCAGCCCTAATATTCTGAATGAACTGGATAATGAGGTATAAACATAGCAACCTTTCCAAAGGATCAAAGTTACTATAGATTGTAACAAGATCCTTTCTCCCCGCTTCTTCCTATTTTTTTAAAAAAATATAAATAAATGTGCCACGTTTTCTGGATGTATGACACTGCTTGTGATCTAGGCTTTGTTAATGGATATGAAAATGTTGGATATTATTTGAAAACTCTTGATTAAGGAATGTACAGCCACTTTAATTCAAACCAAATTCCTAGCAGTAATCCAATTCTCTTTGTAAGGTCATGCTGACAATATTTGCCTTAAACCTTGCATAATTATGCTGGCTATTGCCTTTCTCTTCCCCATAAGGAGCAAAGAGAGACAAAAGGTGAAATTAGATTTTTCTCCTGAGGAAAATACTGAGACTAGGTTTAAAACCAATTCTCAAGGAAAAACCTCCCACTTTCCCCCTGAACAAGTACCCCTTCTTTCAAGACACAGAAAAACAATCTTGCCCTCAGAAAGAAAAATACTTGGGAGAAAAAGAAGAAGAAAAATCAATGTTGCAACAAGTTCAAACCAGCTCCAGATGCTCTCAGGAATTTTTGGGGACATGCAGAAATGTCATTGTGTTCATTAAACTCCTAGACAGCATTTTCATTTTTACTATGAAAGCTGTGCTGACCTTGCCAGTCCATTAAACTCTAACAAGGGTCTCTGCAGGTTCATAGTTCCAATTATGACACAGTTTATAGGACTCTAGCAATAAGTACACTTTGACTTGTTCCACTGTGGGCTGATCTTTGCTCCTGCAATTGCCAAATAAACAATGGGCTGGAGGTGAAATTATTTTTTTCATTCTTTCTTTCTTTCAGAATACTGGAAACACTTTGGTTAACATACAGCTAAGATTCACAACCAGGCTTTCCTCCCGGGCTTCTATTAAAGATAATCACTTCTTTTTGGCTGGCATGAAAATTCTATATAAAGTCTGAAAATTATATTAGACCAGTCTTATAAAAATGGATAATTTTCTTCAATAAAAGTATTTTGTCTACTTATATAGCTATTTGCCATCATCATAAGTAAAACTAGAACATTGTCATGATGGGAAAGCTATAAGAAATATGTTTTAGAAAATGTTACCATGTTGTTTTGGAGTGATAAGATGATTTTTTTCAAAGGAGTCCTTAAGACATATTTCAACTGTATATAAGCTCTTATAAAATTCAGATGTTTAGGAATATTGCCTCTGCCTAACTCCAAGAAAAAAAATAAGTAATCGTGCTGTGTTCTAAAATGAAGGAAAACACTGGTAAACTGGAAAAGGGGAAGTAATAATGTGGTGGTTTAGTTTTCTTGGTTTTGGTTTAGGCCTTCCCTAGTAACCACGTTATAACTAAGGAAGTATTGCATCCCATTCCTTCATGTAATCAGAGGTATATAAAGACAGGGAGTTTCCTCCCTCTTGCTCTCTCTCTCCGNTTGGCAGGGAGCCAACCCAAACCTCCACAAATAAATATGGCAGATATACTATGGAATGATCAACTTTTGTATATTCAAAAATACTTAAGAAAAAAACTCTACTAAATCAACTTTATAACTTCTTACATTCAGAATAACTGCCCAAAATCCTAACATTTCATCTCTAGTAGAGGCACTTACATTAAAAGTTGCTGCAAAGCTCAAGAAAAAATGACATGTAGCATACATTGTGAGTGCTTGAATTTATAACGAGAATAAGAAAATTGTGGAGAATGTCATTAGTGGGAACTATGACTAAAAGGAAGAAGTAATCTCTTCTCTATTACTCTGTCAGAAAACATGTGTTAATTCAGTAATTTCCCCACAGAAACTTTGGACAAAGCTTTATGGAGCCCTCTAATGACATCAATTACTAAAGAAATAGAAATGTATATCTGTGAGAATAGTTAAATAACAGATGATAACACCATTCCAGTTTGGGTTTTTTTGTTTGCTTTGTTATTTTTTGGTGGCTTTTTTTTTTTTGTTTTGTTGTTTTGGGTTTTTTTTGTTCAATGCAGCTTTATGTCTAGAGTTAATACATATTTGTTATGGCCCCAGTACTACAAAGAAATAAATAAGATGAACCTTAAACAAGTAAAATTCTCTGTTTAGTCCAAGAGTCTAAACAACTTAATTTTCTTTCTTTTTTGCACAGGAAGAAATGGAAGCATTTCTAGAGTTTGCTTTATGTCTCCTATGTAGGCATTCAGATATTGATTTATACAGAATTTGCATAGACAATTTCTGAATGGTTATGGCATTTCAAATCTGAAAGATCTAGAAAATGCACTATGGTTGTGTAGACAAATGATGTATCTTCTTGACAAGTATGTAGATTGCTTGCTCATAAAACTTCTAAGATTAATAGTCAGCCCTGCAAGTTATACATGATCTGACATCATAATCTGAAATTCAATCAATAATGAAATATGATAAAACTGAAAAAAAAGAAAAAGAAGAAAGTGAAGAGCAATAATATCAGCATGTTGAAAGTTTATATCATTCATTTACAGTTAAAGAAAAATATTGGAATGTGAAGTAAAATTGCTTGAATATTTTTCTATTTGTTAAAAAAAAAAAGGCAGAATAAACTCTATACTTGATAAATTGCCATGAGATGAGCATGGTGGAATTAAATGACTGAAAAATAAGATTGATGAAGATATTGTAGTGTTAGGGTGTTTTCTTTCTGTTATTATATCTTAATTACTTCCTCAACTGTTTCTTAAGTCTTTATTAACATAACATAACATAACATAACATAACATAACATAACATAACATAACATAACATAACATAACAACACAAAGATATGTTAGTGTCTTTAACATTAGATATGGTCTAATGTTAAAAATCCCCAAAATAAATCCTGTTGTATTTACTTCAGTTTTTGCCCTTGTTTTTCTAAGCATTACTGTAATTTGATGTAATGTTTTCATGCTTTCAATTTTTTAAATTTTTGAAGTTCCTGCATTTTGTTGTTTTCAGTAGAAATATGAAAAGCTGTGTCTTACAATCAAAACTCAAGTGCAAAATTAAATTTCAAATGTATTTTTCAGGTTTATGTTTTTTCCATCTGTGCTTACTGTCAAAACCGGACAGTAAACAGAATGAATCCAAAATCACAAATAGAAGTTTTCAAATTTAAACTTCCATAGCTCTCAAAATTATTCATGCAAGAAAAACAATAGGTAGAAATACATTGTGATACCTTTCAAAAGCAACATGTACTTGCTGTAGTACAATGAATCAAGAAGCTCAAACCCTTGCTTACTGAACTCTTTGTGTATCAGGTATTCAGATGACTTCTTGAGGTTCAGAATGTTGCATTTCATGCCACTTCTTTTACGGAATCTAGTCGGCATTCAAGATATAAATGACACCTAGGTATGAACGACATTAAAGGGATTCAGGCAAGAAGTAGTGGAAAAAAAAAATTGGAACCAATAGGAAAGTTCATTAGTCTATGAATATTACCTTCATCTTCATTATGCTCATAATGTCCCTTTTTTATACCAGTGCTTTGGTTTGAATACAAGATGTTAAACCTGGATTTTTCTTAGATCATACAACTAGAAAGGAAAGTTCCCTTCAGCAGAAAATATTGGCAGATGGAATAGTAAAAGAAGGAGATAATGAAGATTTTTAGTGTTTTTAGTTATGTATCCTCTTGCTGTATATTTTCTGCATGTGTATGTCTGATCTTGTAAGACAGAAACATTTACAGCCTTCAAATCAGTTGATGATAAACAAATATCAACTGTCAGTCAAACTCACAATTTCACATCGAAGCAATCTGGTTGAACAGGAGCAGAAAGGAGAAAATCAGGCTAGAGCAAGTCAGCTACTCTGTTACAAAATAAAGTATTTTGTACATTATCAATGATTGTGTTGAAAACACCATATATAGACACTTGAGGGAACTTCAGAAAATAGAAGCAACCTTTAGGAACACCGTTTAAGATGAATCCAAAAGCAGGCTGTGGAAAGAATAACGAAGTGAGGCTTCATCTCTGAGTTGTATGTACTGAAGGCTAAGCTGAATCTTGTAAGCAAGAGGGTACATTAACCTTCCAGCTAGAGCTTCAGTTGTCTGTCATTGAAGGTGAGTTTTGATGTGGTTCAGCTGTGTAAGTTGGGCTCAGGCTGCTGAGGAAATTGCTGAGCTGTGAGGAAGTTCACAGTGTGGAGTTACATATAGTAAGACAGGTAAAATTTCAGGAAAAGCTAAGATTGTTCAGGTGACATGAGTTAGCCCATGAATTCCAGAGGAAAACACTCCTGTCAGACGACATAAAATCCTAGGATAAAAAACCAAAACCAACACACAATGAAGAAACTGAAAGGCGGAAACTCAACGTCACTTCTTCAAGGAACAAAAAATGTCCTTCCCCTCCCTGACTGAAACCTTGTGTTCACATGTCCTTTCTGACATGGTAAAATCTTCCTATACATGTCAACAGGGTTAGGAAGAGTTACAATGTGATGGTGACTGTGGACAACAAAGATCCTTTTGGGGGGATGGATTTTACGTCTTGCATTCTTCATCTTGGAAGTTAGAAACAGGAAAGCAAAAGAACTGAAGATGAAGAAACTTGTACTTTGAAAGGGAATCATGTAAGCTACTGGGGCACTTGTGGTGCTTTGCCAGTGCGTCTATCCATGACTGTCAAAACCTGATAAAGAAACTCATCAAAGACAGAGCAGCAGTACTGTTTTGCTGGAGTTAGTAACCTCTATTAGCTTCAGTATCATATTCATCTACTTTTTCATCATGTACATGTATTTTCATTTTTAAGAAATATGGTGATAAAGTTTCTAAGTTTGATATTGCTTCATAGTCTGGTAGGGTTGGATGGTTCCTTTGACCCATTTATCACTTTCTGGTTATCCTTGAAAGGTAACAGAATGATTATTGCAATTTTTAACTTATTTTAAAATAATTTGACTTAGTTTCTACTTTTATGGGTCTGTTTTGATGTTACATTAAGGCCATTTTATGTCTACTTTAAGGCTAGAACAGATTCAGTGGCAGGGAGAGCTGGCCCTTTCACCATAATATTTTGTGAAATTGTGTCTATATTTTTGTCTGCTATCTTCCTTAGATCTTTACTAGCTCTCCTGCTCTCTGGGTTTCTCTGTTCTTGTGTGCTTCTTTTTATCATATTTTCAAGATTACTTTTCCTTATATGTAGTATCTAGCATCATTTCAAAATATATTTTATTATTTTCTATCTGCACTTGTATTCTTATTATATTTCTATATCTTGTTACTCTCCACAGAAATATTTATGCCACTAATTAGTTAAGCTCATCTTGCAGATTTCCCTGCCATTTCTCTTTATTTACTTACTCTCTCAGATCGTTTAAAAAGTATGTTAAAGAATATATCTTACTATTTCTACACAGTCTTCAGTATCCTACACCCATTATTCCTGGACTTTCAGTATATTTTTAGCCTGTTTTATAAAACTGGCACTGCATTACGCATTTCTTCCATGTTTTGTTTTCTTCTTTTAGGTTTTTAATAACCTGTAAACATTACAGTGATTAAAATTTGTTCTGATATTCCCAGTACAATTATAAATATGCTATTTTATATAATACAAAACTTCTTGAATTTCTGAATTGTTTCTATTCCTTCCTAGATAGACACTTTTGAGATCTAAATCAAGAAATTTAGGCAAATGGGATCCCTTATTTTTAATAGTTAGCTAGCTAGTAGTATTTCTAGATCCTAAATTTTGCATATCTCAGATCCTTGCCGAAACTTTTAGAACAGAAAACAAGTGAAATCTCTCTCTCTATATTCAAATAAAGATTTTTTTTACACACATTTTCAATTGTGCTGCATGGAGAGATGGACATGTACTCAACAGAGCTAAACCTGAGTAAATAAGCTCAGTAGGAGTGAGATGGACTGATAATGTGGTGTTAAAACTTATTTCAGTAAGTTAAAAGTTAGGAATACATTGGCAAATCACAAAATATAAAGTTGAAAGAAAAGGTTTATTATGTTTTCAGTGTTGTTTAGAAACACGATCACATGACATTTTGAGTTGTTTCATATGCATCCTAACATACATACAAGGAAACTGGAATGAATTCTTATTTCAGAAGCACTAAGTTCTTAAATAGAGCTGCCCTAGTTTCTAATGTGCATACGTGACTGATCTAATTTATGGTGAGATAGTACGATAAGTCTTTTTCTATCCAACTCAGAATAGTGGAGTTAGGGCAATGGAATTTATTTTTAGGAGCTTCTACATTCACACTTCAACAGGCAATACCATAGCAGGGTTGACACTGGGGAGCAGCTGAGATCCCAACAAGCCACTTATCCACTCTCCCACAGGGATAGGACAGAGAATCAGAAGGACAAAAGTGAGAGAAACACATGGATTGAGATAAAGAAAACTGTTTGTACAAGCAAAAGTAACTAAGGAATTAATTCCCTACTCCCCATAGGCAGGTGTATAGCTATTTCAAGGAAAGCAGGGCCTCAGCATATGTATTGGTTGCATGGGAAGTTAAATACCATAACCATGAGTTTCCCCCCTTTCTCCTCCTTTTCTTGAGCTTTGACTACTGGGTGTGACTCTATATGGTATAGGATATCCCTTTGGTCACTTTGGATCCGTTGCCCCAGGTGTGTCTCCTCCCAGCCTACTCACTGGAGGGGCAGCTGGAGAAACATAAAAGGTATTGATGTGCAAGTGCTGCTCAGCATCAACTAGAACACTGTTTTTTTACCAACACTGCTTCTGGTCACCAGTCTAAAACATTGTGTTATTTGGGCTGCTGCAAAGAAAAGTGACTCCATACCAGCAAGTCTGTGCATAATCACATAAAATATTAAAAGCCAAAATCAGTTATTAAAAGACTAGAAAATATCAAACTCAATGCTATTAAAAAGACAATGCTTTCTCTTACATTTATACTGTTAATATATGATCTATACCCCTGAAATTAGCTCAGCTGGTTAAAGAATAGTGCTAGTGGTACTGAGGTCATGGGTTTGATCCCTGCAGAGGCTCTTCACTTAAAAGTTGGACTCAATGATCCTTGTGGGTGCCTTCCAACTCAGAATATTATTGACAGTGGCTGAGCAGGAGCTAGCAGTGTGCCTAGGTGTCCAAGTAGACCAGTGGCATATTGGCTTGGATCAAAAATAGTGTGGCCAGCAGGATGAGGGAAGTGACCCTTTCCCTGTGTTCAGCACTGGTGAAGCTGCACTTCAAATCCTATGTCCAGTTTTAGAACCCTGAACTCAGAGAGGAGATTGAACAAATCCAGGGAAGGGCAACAAAACAGGTGAAGGGTCTAGAGAGTAACCTAAATGAGCAGTGGCTGAGGGAGCTGGGGTTGTTTAGTCTGGACAAAAGAAGGCTCATTGTGGGGACTTTATCACTCTCTACACCTCCCTGAAAGGAGGTTGTAGCCAGGTGGGGTCAGGCTCTTCTCCTAGGCAATCAGTTACAGGACAAGAGGACATACCCTCAAGCTGTGCCAGGGAAGATTCAGAGTGAACATTAGAAAGAAATTCCTTCACTGGAATGTGGTTAAGCATATTGAAATGGGCAGCACAGGAAAGTGGTGGACTCAACATCCCTAGAAGTGTTCAGTAAGTGCCTCAATGCTCCGGTCTAGTTGACAAAGTGGTGATCAGACAAAGGCTGGACTCGATCTTGGAGGTCTTTTCCAATCTAAATGATTCTGTGATATACCAACTATTGTATTTATTATTATACATATGGATAATATGCGGTCATGAACTATTTTGTTCCATAGAAATTCTGCTACTTCTGTGGAACTGAATCTTTAAAATTGATCAGATATGAGAATCTGGCACTATTTTATAGTCATGACTATTTTATAGTCATGACACATGTCATGTCTCAGAACATTTTTCATACTGTGCACCTTCAGCTGCTGTCTATGACACTGTATTAAATATAAATATTGACTTCAGTCTCAGATGATGCTGGGTATGCTGTCAAGGAAGATGGTGAAGTAAATGGCTGCTTCTCTTGATACTAATGGGCGAACTGATGCCTACAGAATGTTTCACTTTCTTTCTGATTTTCATGGAGCTGCATTCTGTGTTCCCATTTGCTTCACATTGTGTAGTTAATAGGGCTTCTCTTCTTCTGAATGTTTCCATCTGAAATTTAAATGGGATTAATGCTGTGAAAAGTTCTTTTTAAATGATTAGGTTAATAATCTGGAAATTATGGCTACCCAAATAATGCATGATAGCTAGCACCAGACACAGTATCTATTGCAATTCAATGGAAATGTGTGTATGTGTTTGTGTTTGTCATTCCCAAGTTCCCAGGTCATAGCTCTAAGACATCCAGATCATAACCAAAACTATGATTTATCTCCTTTTTATTTTACCTGTGGAGACTGAACATGTTTTTGATTGCAGCAACAGCTGTAGAGATTTCCAGGGGTCATATCACAAGCAAGGTCCTGGTGTAAATCTTGGATTAATTAAAATTTGGTTTATAGCTGAGTGGACATCTCTCATTACCGTTAATTTCCCATTCACCCGAGCTTCTGGCTTTTCTTAAAACCATATTAAAAAAAAAAGTGATGGATCATTATTCTGAAAGGTTCTATCTTCCATATTTTATCTTTATTTTTGCTTATATTACAGTCAATTTTCCTCTTGAGAAATCTTACTTTGTTGAGAAGGTGGTGTGTGACTCATGTGTAATTCACGGGACATGATTTTCTATGCTGCATATGCCTAAAATTAACCACATGCCTAGATGCAAAATTGCCCTATTATCTCTCATTTTGAACTCTCCTTTTAATTCCTCCTTAGAATTTGCATTGCAAATCACATGAAAAAGTGCGGCCACCTTTCCTAGATAAGTAGATATATATATATTGAATGCACAGACATTGTCAGGGTTTAGAAGAAACTGGAGATTTTTCAGATGCAGGATTTACAGGTAAGAATAAAGAACCTGTAGACATCATGTAAGTCTCTTTCCTTTCACTCCAGTTTTCTGTATGGATACATAATCCATCACTGTGATTGCAGTCACATATCTGACATTTTTACACATCTGTCTTTCAGTAAATCTAAAAATGCTTTCTACCATATTAAATCCTCTTCAGCAGACAAACAAAAAAAGTCAAGTTTTCTAAGAACTAGCGTGAGTTTTAAGGTGTGCAAGATAGTTTTATACAGAAGTATAATTCCTCATAAACTCTTTAAAATCATGAAGCCCTTGGCTTGATTTGAAAAGTATTTCCACTTAATAAGTGCCAGTTTAAAGATTATGTTTTTTGTCTAGACTTGACTTTTCCAGTAAAGATGGTCCAAATGTGGGCTTCATTACACTGAGAATGTACCTAAAGTAAATTTGACTCAGCGTCTCTGTGGCTGGTTTTTTTAATTTTTTTTATTATTTTTTCATTGCAAATTTGGGGAAGAATTTCTCCGAGAAGTCACATTTACGGGACTGACAATGGTCAATTTGACAACGTTAAATTTTGTGAGGGACAGCTGCACTCAGAGGGACTCACTTAGCATGAGCTGGTCTTCAACTCAAACTGAGGAGATTTGCTTTTACACAGAAGCCTCCCCAATACACTCCCTTATCCATGCTGCCAATTTAAATTGGTCACCAATTTGTCCGTATTTACCCTACTTCCATGGGAGATGATGGAATCCCATGTGACACAGCATTTAAACTCTTGACTAACTATCAGATAGAATAACCATAAGGATAACTGACAACTCTGGCTAGAGTTTAACCTGAGATTCCATGTGTTGTCAGACTGGGAACAGGTTGAAATGAATAATTCTTTTAAATTTCATAGACAGTTCCCAAATTCTGCAGTTTTTTGGATGCCATTAGCATCAGCAGTGAAAGCTCTTCCTGGCCTTGTGCTAGGGAATGTATATGTGCAAAGGGGGAATTTAAATCTAATAACATGAGAATCTGGTAATATAGGATTCCTATTTTGCAAGGGTTTACAGGAGTTCTATAGACAAGCAGTAGTGTTTTAACTTTGTTTTTCTTTCCATTTCAGCTTGTTGAACATTCAGTGAGGGCAAGCCAGCAATTGAAGTAATGAGTGACTTTGTCAGCTAAGTGGGTATTAATGAGTATTAGTATGAAATTGGTGTGTTAGCCCTGAGGCTTATTAAAGAATAATTCCCTTCCAGACTGACACAATACAATAATAAATTGCTATATTACTTCTAGATGTCTCATCTTTAAAGAAAGTGTGTGTGACTATGAGATGTAGTGATGTTAACATGAAATTTTAGAGAATATGAATGCTCCCGAGTTCAAGCACTGGTCTACATCCTAGGAGATGCTGGGCAAAACGCTGTGTGGAACATTTGATGTTTAAGGATATCAGTCTCAGGCATCTTTATAGAAGTTTTTATTATTTATTTACTTATTCATTAACAATGATTATTGATTTAAAAAAAACAAACAAAAATCCCACAAGACATCATAATGCCAAACATTTTAGGGAAAACTGAAATTTACTCCTAGAATTACACAACACAACTCTTGCTTGTCTAGCAAAATCAGATATCAGCTATAAAGGCAGCTGTTAATCTCAGGGCATCTAGACAATTCTCATTAAGAGGGTTTTTTTATTTGTTTGATTGCTGGGGGATTTTGGGCTTTTTTGTTTGTTTATTTGGTTGGGTGGTTTGGTTTTTTTAATTTGCTTGTTTTTGGCTTGGTTTTTTTGTTGTTGCTGATTTTTTTTTTAATATATCCAGCCTCAAGTAATTACTTTTTACCCATTAACAGATCTCACTCACATCAATTATAAAGAAGCTTATGATGAAGGATATTACTAAAGTATCCTTTGCGGCTGACCTCACCAAATGTGAATCTTCCAGGTATACAATGGAAGTGGCTTTGCCAAACAAAAACCAACAACAGTAATCATAATCTTATCCAATAGCTTCAAGCCAAAATAAACAATCAAATAATCACAATCAGCTAAATAAAATATATTAGTCTCCAAATGTTATGATAGGCAACTAATTTGCTAAATAAACAATGTAGCCTATAATTATATGACTGGACTCATAAGTCAAAGAATAGAATAATTTATAGATATTTGACAAACTTTTTTTTTTGTTTTGTTTTTGCCACTAAACCTGTCAAAAATATTACACATTTATCTCCCATTTAGGGTTTTTTTTGAGTTTTTTTTACGTAAAATAGTCAGGCGATTTAACATAATTTGTTCTTTTATGACAAAAAAACCCCAAATTAATCTGACATGTGCAGGATTTAATCTCATCCTTCCCAAACTTTTCACATATTATTCCCTTCTTTAAGTCTCCTGCATAAAAAAAATAAAAAATCAACAAAACAAAAAAAGATCTCTCTCTTTCAAGTTTTTATTTTCTCATTGGCTTCTTTGATACAGCCAAATGTTTCTCATTTTGAATCCCATTGAATGAAGGAAATGTAATATATTTCAATTACAGTTGGGCTAATCTCTCTGCCAAATTTCCTGGTCTGTGTAAAACTCTGACGAGAGCACTGAATGAAATTGATAAAATTAGACATCTTTGGCTGAGTTGCTCACGTCAGAATTATGAGTTTAGATGACAAAACTAATTTAAAGAATAGACTTTGCTGATACCTACTTTATAGCAATATAAATGCCACCAAGAGTCAGATGGATGACAACATTATGAAAACACAGCAAATGGGAAACCAGCAGGGTCCATTTCTAAATTAGATTTATAAATTCAACCATATGAGAGCAAGCTATGTAGCTGGCACGACATCAGGAAATAGTCCACATTAAGGGAAAAATGAAAATAAGAGAAAAGGAAAAAAAAATGTGATCGTGACATTTCTCCCCTGTATTAAATTATTGCATGCATTTCACTCCTCATCTTTCACCTTTGTTTCCATGACCAAAGCCTCATAGCTGAATTATTGTGAAAGTAACTACCTCTCTGGAGGGGAGTAGTGTTCAGGCTCATTATATGAAATAAGCTTGGCTTAATGCAATAAATGCATTCATATTTGAACAAAACCAGAGATGCTCTCTTGCTCAAACCAGTGACAGAACATGTTTTATTAGTGTGGTATTGAACAGTGAAACAGTAAAAGAGGTGAAACTGTAGACAGGGAGAACTAGTATGAATGAAAATGGAATAATTCCATTATTCCTTGCCAGTTGAATATGTTATTATTAGGAGAAGTGTATAACATTTTCCTCCAATATTAGTTGTGAAGTCCATTCACTGGGCTCATCTACGTAAGTAGCTCTGTGATTTCTTACCTTGTGTTTAAATGACTATGATGCACTTTCTAGAGAGAAGATGCCCCTATCAGGTGTTTTACTGTTAACTTAAGGGCCAGTGAAGTCTCTGTTAACATTCACTTGAGAAAATTAGTGTAAAAGTCTAAGAAAATTAACCATCACTTCCTTCATATGTAAAAAGCTGTACAGCCACATCATCTCACTGCTCCATCCAGGCTGAAGAGCCTTTCTACCAACACTCAGGTTGTGTGACATTGACCTGAGCTGGGCATGAATCGTGGTTTCACCCCAGCTGCAACCAAACCCCACAAGCTACTCACTTGCTCCCCCACCAGAAGGATCAGAGAGAGAATTGGAAAGGGCAAAAGCTACAAAACTCTTGGGATGAGGTAGATAGGAGAAGCAGAAGCTGCACAAGCTAAGGAAAACAACTGATTCACCGCTTCCAGGGTGGGCAGGCAGAGAGAGCAGGAGTGCAGGGTCTCATCACATGCAAGGTTACTTGGGAAGACAAACACTATTATTCTAAATGTTCCCTCCTTCTTCCTTCTACTTTATACACTGAGCATGATGTCATACAGTCTGCAATATTCCTGTGGCCAGTTGGCATCTACTGACCTGACTGTGCCTCCTCCCAGCCTGCCATGCACCCCCATCTCCTCTCCAACATGGTAATACAAGAAGCAGAAAAGGCCTTGGCTCTGTGTAAAGCCTGCTCAGCAATAACAAAAACATTTCCATATTATCAACCCTGTGTTCAACAGAAATCCAAAACACAGCCTCTTACCAGCCACTGTGATTGAAGTTAACTCTACCTCAGCCAAAACCAGCACAGCTTGTGAGAACTGCATGTCCCTCTCCCACTACTAAACCCATACTTCCTTACAGGAGCACTGCGGTGTACCTTGTTGGTATATCCCAGACATTTCCATAAGCTGAAGGTCAGTCTCTCTGATTTGAGTCTGTGAAGACGGAGGGAGTGGGTTGTTCCTGTAACTTTAGAAATTTGGGTAATTTGGAGTTCTGTTGTGTTGATGGACAAACTGACCATCATATTATTCTTTTGTGTTTCTGCCTTCAAAAATTATTATATCACTCTGAGTCTGAAAATACAACTCTTCGGTCTCCTTACCAAGAAGCTTGTCTCCCCAGTGGTTTGTCCTCTTCTATCAGTCCAGACACATGAAATACAAAATATGTGTAGTCTCTACTGAACTTTACAGGGACAATTCTGTGCCACATCATCATGAAATAAGACATGTGTGATTTGAGAGAGCAAAATAGAAGAAACTGCTCTTGAAGAAAAAAACACAGTAGAGAAAACTGAAAACTACAAATATTTATTCTACTTGAGTGAGAAAGGGTGAGGTGAGAAAAGACTGAGAGTTGTTTGGTATCAATAATATAGACATTTCCTGAGTTTCAGGAAATAATTTTCCAGCACTAATGTTGTTTCTGGGTGTAGTTTTTCATAAATGGGAGAAATCAGAAATTCTAGTTTGTATACTGTGTTGATCCCACTAATGTTTTCTATAGGAACTAGATATTACAACAGAATGATAAAAAATATTCTCAGTTTCATGAGCACTTTTGACAGATGGATTACAGAATATTCATCATTCTAGTTTTCATTTTAACTTCTGTGAAAGAAGTTGCTTTTGATACCTTTCCATCTTTGTTCTGACAAATTTCTCTCTGCACCTTCCCTATATCTATTTCCACATCATATTTTTGTTTTTGTACTTATTTGCTGAAAGGAGTTAAATTTTGGGAGTGAGTACACTTAGGTTCAGCTTCAGGCACTGTGGAAACTTCAGCTTGGGAAAGAAAAGTGAATCCTACATTTGGCAAGCAATGAAGGAACATATTATTTTCAAACGTTTTATTTAAAAATGAAAGTATTATACATATGGAATCTCAAAAGTGCCTCTACAAAAGCTTTGAATTTCACTTTCAGAATTTATGTACAACTTGTCAGTTCTTTGGATCTACATATTCCACCCGCAGCTTTCACTAGTTCTGCTAAAGGGAAACATAAAAAATAAATACATGCAAATTTTAATAAAATAAAGGAGAAGAAAATCCTAATATCTCCTTTTAATGTGTTACTATTACTCAGACATGTACAGTTTAAATTTTATTGCTTTTGTCAGTTATAGTATTTCTCAACGTTTGTACAATAAAGTTTTTATACTGTTCATGTCCAGGACTTTTTGGGGCAAAGGTAGGATTTGGGGAGAAAATAGAAAGTAAAGAAAGAAATACAAAAAGCTAGACAGAGCAATTGTGTCACTGAAATATAAATCAACACTTTGGCTGAGGATCTGAACCTGATAACTTTTCTGAATATAAGTGCAAACCCCAGGCTAATAATACTTCAGTATTTCAAAAATTGAGCAGATACGCAACAACAAAGCCAAGCTTTTGAAATTGAAATACTTGCCTGGTTTTGATTTGTTATTCCCACATAAACACTGAGCATAAACTACTTCCCATTGGTACCACTTTTACCGCAAGGCATGAACTGTATAATTTGGGAGCATGAAATGTGAAACGGGTTATTTTTATAAAAGAAACAATGAACTAAAACCACATTTAACTCAGAATAACTGTTCCCTTTTCCTTTTCTGTAGTTATATGCCCAAAATGAACATTTTTATTTCTTATTATAAAACAAGACTTAATTCCAACTAATTTGGGCAGGTTTTACTTTTGTTTGAAGGAATAAAGTTAAAATCCAACATGGTATGTTATAATTTTTCTGGGCTTCTTAATATCATCCTGTTTTGTACTAACATATATTTTCCCTATCTCAGGCCTGTAATAGAATACTCAAGCTTCTTCTCAAGATCATAAATGAGATTGAAATAAAGTATATCCTTTGACTCATCTCTACTCTGTTTCAGTCTACAGACCATTCAGGTCAAATGATGTTTTTAAAATATTACTTATGTATATGTCTGTCTGTTCCCTGCTCTAAAATTAGAATTCAAACTGCTCTAATTGTGTCCAGCTCTTAATGTTCCCCAGGAACCTATTAAATCTTTTTGACCTACATAGCACCTACAGATGTTGCCTCCCTAGTGTGTTGTGATCAGGCAAGTAGGAAGCATCAAGCAATGCAGAGTTTAACTTGACAGAACTACTGGGAATTGTTAAGGAGACACAAAATTGTGGAAATAAGGGGGATACTTCTGAAATGGAGTGAACACTGTAATTATAGTTTGTTTGCCTGGGTGATAGTGGAGACCTGTTACTCCTAAGAGACCATGGATGGCACCAGGGTGAAAAAATTAGCTCCCAGAGTTCAGCAAAGCTCTCTCAAAGGCAATATTCTGACATCAGGAAGCAGAGGAGAGAGACAAAGGTATGTTATTGCAGCCTTGGATCTGACATTTGAGTGCTATACTCAGGGAAAGAACACGGGATACTACATTTTCTGCTGCAGTGAGACACTTGATTAAAAACTGTAAGACTTGACACCTTTTGGTATATTTTCAAAAGGGGAGGCTGATGATGAGGCAGCATGTATGCTCATCAAGTTTTCTGATGACAGAAAATTGAGAGGACGAGCCGATCCACTAGAAGGTTGTACTGCCATACAGAGGGACTCAACAGGCTGAAAAAATGGACTGACAGGAACTTCATACAGTTCAACAAAGGGAAGTGGAAAGTCCTGAACCTGGGATGCAGCAATCCCAGTCACCAGAACTCACTGGGGAACACTCAGCTGCAAGGCAGTTTGGCAGAAAATTACCCGGGAGTCATCCCAATGGACACCAAGTTGATCATAAGCAAGCATTGCCATTTTCTTGATCCCATCATGGTTCTTTCTGATTGCTCAACTAAATACCCATTAAGCTAAGGAGAGATAGAGGAAGGGAGACTGATTCATGATATACTCTTGCTATTAGTGAGTTTAATTGACAGATGGGAATTGTCAGTTGCTCCCACTTGCCCCAACAAATATTTGTGTAAAATGGAAGTGCTCCAACAGAGGAAATAAAGAAAGACCCAGCCTGTTCACATAATTTGAGACCAATGTTCTATTAATATGCACACAGCTGTCTTTTTTTTACAGGTTGCATTTGTTTTAGGTTTATTTTAGACTTTAGGTGATCACACCTGAATATTTGGTCTTGCTGGAGAGGTCTAATCTTAGGCTTGTCTAAGCAGCCAAACTTGAGAGAATTTTCAGAAGTGTTGCCTAGTCATTAGACATCCAGCAATTCTAGAATGCTAAGTATGAATGTAGCTTCATATTTACAAAGCAGCGGAAAGGTAAGGACACAGGTCACAGCAGAAAAGTTATGAAGCATGGAAAAACTGTAAAATTCTCTTTCAGTCACAACTAAGGTAAGTGGCTTGGCAATACACAGTGGTACTGTGTTTAAATATGACTAGTTCAGTCCTTTCTCCAAGGAATTCTCTGAGAACATCTCAGGAGCCAGAGTAAGTCTTTGAAATATTCTTAAAGAAAATGTGCAGCTAAGCAGTGCTGAGGATGCTGGCCTCAAGTGATATGATGATGTGTGTAGTCTGTGCTACTAAAATATAGAAATATTATGTAAAGAATTCTAGTTTATCAACATTTTACAATGTCTGGTACCCTGTGCACTACATAGCAATGTTATCATTCTGTTACACTGTGCATTGCATTTTTTGTTAGAAATTATCTTATTTGGTATATGTATCATCAGCTTTTATAACTACTTCTCCTTACAGAGAAATGAATAACATTGTTCAAAGACATACCACATAATTTTGTGCTTTCTCTTTCTGCCAATTTTATTATCTCAATTAAGTAATGATACTATTCCCAGAGCTAGAGATGCTAATGCAGAAACAGAGATGTCTTGCCATGACAAGACATTATAGATTGATTTTTTTTTACTGCTGTTAAACAAATAAAAACAAGAACTGAAAATGAGATGATCATGCTGTCACTCACTGAGCTCAGCAGGCTTGATTATAAGTTTATTTACTAGTTTTCTGAACAAGCACCCACAACCAAAAATCAGGTCTTCTGTTCATTGATTTCTACTCACATAAACACTCACAAAACAGTTTGAATTGATCAAGGAACAGTGTCAGTTGCATGCACTTGAAAAATTTTGTACATTCAAAATCCGCAAATTGTTTTGTATTTTTCCACCAGCAGTTATAGCACAGGCCCATGAACTGAATTTGCAGGAATTTATGAATAGGAAAAAATGAAGGGACAAAAGTGGGGACAGAAAGCCTAGATGATCTGACTAGATTAAAAAATAAAACCCACAAATTTTTCTAGGCTTTCTTTTCTTCCTCTGGTACCATATGCAGATACCTCAGTAAGTTTGGAAGAAGTAATGTTGAGATCAAAGCTGTTTGTCTGAACTGACAGTTTAAAATCATTATAAAGCAAGTGAGCTCTCTATGTTTTGATCAGGGTATGGTGTCTTACGTTTTCACTTTATTGCCTTAGGTCCCTACACAGAAGTGTCTGCTCTTGTTCTCATCCTTTCCTCTTCCTTCTTCCTGTGGTTTTTGTCCTTGCCTTTCCCCTTTCTGGAAAAACTCCAATTGGAGGAACAGAAGTAAGTCACACAAAATTGACCTTTTTGAGCTCCCTTGTTTACTTTTCACTGAAGGGATACTTGGTTTGGAATTGCATGGTATGTGATGATGAGGAAATACTATATTAAGGTAAGATTTACAGGTGATAAACAACTGTGGGGTGAGAAAACCACAAAAGTCTTCAAAGTTGTTAATCTAACAACTTTATGGAAATACAACAACAGTTGTCATGACTGTATTCACAAACTGAGAAAAGCATGAGGTTGTCAATGCATTTTATCACCTAAATTTATTATCATTGGATTCTTGTTTGTAGTTACTGTTCATGATAGACCGAGGATTTTGCTGGAAATAGAAATCACCTTTGTCTCTACAGAGATGGAAAGAGAGTTTCTTTCCTAACAAATATGCTACAATTCCAGGGGGAAATGCCATCTAGAAAAAGTAGATCGGTTGACTTGTTCATCTAATTGCACATCTTTTCTCTAAACAGTAAGCTGTCTTGTTAGTGCCAAATGTACTGATAAATTTGTAAAGAAGACACGTATTTGTCCTTTGAATGAGGCAAATATCCTCAACCTATCCACTTACTATTAATCAGTACTTGCATTAGAACAGTGACCTACATTGCTTTTTTCTTAAAAAGAAACTTCCAATTACTTCCTAGTATGAAAAAGAACCCTCTTTCAAATCCTGCATACCCTCTAAACACATCCCTTTTAAAAATACAAAAGAAACAAACATAAGGCAGAGAATTAAATTACTATTATATTACAAACCCTTGCTTGGCAGTGTTCTTCCCTTGTTTTTCACCTTTCCTATATCCTTTCTAATTTTAGTAAGCTCTGGGTCCTAAAATCACCAGTGTATTGATGAAAACTTATAATTTAACAAAGACAGAAAGTCACCTACACTTTGGATGGAGATATTACATTCACCAAGTAATTCAAATGAGGGAAAATGTATATACATTTTACTTTTCTCCTGTCAAACTGAAGTACTGGCTTCTGAAGGACACAGAAAATCTAAACTGCAATGGAGGTAGCTGGCACCTGAGTAATTCCCCTGAATATTCTGCACAAGAATCATAGAATCATTTAGACTGGAAAACACCTCCAATACCATGGAGTTCAGCCTTTGACTGATCACTGTCAACTAGACCAGAGCACTGAGCGCCACATCTAGGCATTTCTTGAACAACTCCAGGGATGATGACTCCATCACTTCCCTAGACAGTCCATTCCAGTGCTTAACCACATTCCAGTGTAGGAATTCTTCCTGGTGTTCAGTCTGAATCTTTCCTGGCTCCAGCCATTCTGCCCCCAGCCTCTAGTTCTGCAGGGGGTTATTTTGTCTCAAAGGCAGAACCTGACAATGGGCTTTGTTGAACCCCATAAAATTGTCTTTGGTCTCTCAATGCAGCTTGTCCAGATCCCTTTGCAGAGTTTTCCTACCCTCCAGCAGATCAACGCTCCCACCCAGCTTAGTGTCATCAGCAAACTTACTGAGGGGCCACTTGATTGCCTTGTCCAGATCATGATAAAGGCTCCAAACAGGACTGACACAAATACTGAGCCCTGGGGAGCACTACTTGTGACTGGTGGCCAACTGGATGTGGCACCATTCATCACTACATTCTGGGCCTCACCACCCATCCAGTTTTAAGCCAGCAAAGAGTGCACCTATTCAAGCTGTGGGCTGCCAACTTTTCCAGGACAGTGCCATGGGATACAGTATCAAATGCATTACTGAAGTCCTCTGATACTGACTCATAACGATATGTTGCCAACAAGTTGTATTCTGTGACTTTTCCTGCCTTGAGCAGGTTCTTTAGAATGTCTACCAGCTGATATTGCAGAGATCCCAGTGTACTTAAAGCTGTGTCTGAAGTAAAGCCTGGCTTAGCTGCCTTACTCTGTGACTGAGCCTACAGGGATAGTTTAATCCAAATTTTCACTTGAGTGTCTGAAATCAGTGTTCAGTCACATGTGAAAATCTCTATATTGTTTGCATTTTTCCTTACAAAATTTCAATCAGATCCTACAAACTCTCCAGTATTTCCATGTGTCTATTGATCCTCTACAGTTTTCCAACTTGCAGATATGACAAAGTTAGTTTCCATTTTTGTTTTGCTGGGATTTTTTTTGTTGTTTTGTTGGTTTCTTTTTCCATATAAAATGGGAAATCTCATTGAATAACCCTGTTTGTATCTCTCAATACTTGAATTAAATCCTCTTTGTCTGAACAAGGAAATCATTGGACTCTTGCCTCCAAAGATCTACCTCGGTAATTACTGGAAATAAGAGGACCCATAAATAACTGTATGTTATGCAACATGCAAATACTTCATATTTAACATGCTCTAACACTTGGGGTGAAGAACAAAGGTAGTCAAGAAGCCCTCAGATTCAATCCCTGAGAGGTTCAGGAAGCTGCCAAATTATTCTAGAGACATTTCTCTGTTGGTCAGGTTAACTGAGTACAAGTACATTACTGCAAAATTAAGCTGGATGTGGAGTTCAGCTTTAGGAAACCACCTGCCATGTGGACTGGCTTAAAAACCGAGTAGAGCCTTGGTGTATACATGTAGTATGTGAGGAAAAAAAGAAGTGAAAGCTTGAGAGTTGCAGGCATGGCCCACTAGTTCTTATTTCAAGCAGAGCCACAATAAGCCTAAACTTCCATATAACAGATTACATGTGTGCAGCCTGACACTCCTATGTGGTCATGAGTAAATATAGGAGAGAAACAGTGAAGGAAACTCAGACCTGCCCCTGTGTCTGGTCTTCTTGTGCACCCTGGTCTGCACTAACTAGCACTTGAAATGTTCTCAGTCCCTGCTGTGCAGCTGATGGAGCCTTCACAGAAGGATTCTCGTGACCCCTATTGTAGGGACAGTTAGCGCATGTAGGCCACCTGAATGCAACATATGTGATAAATCACACTACGGGTCTATCTTACGGTTACCAGATAGATACAGACTTTGGGTCACTGCTGTGCTCAGTTTTCAACTCAGAAAAAAATTTAAATTGCTATGTGTGGGACCTTATCAGATGCTGTTTCTCCCAGACTTTCAGCCATGACATCTTTGACAAATTTTTTTGGAAACTAAGTTGCCCAAAATTTAAGTGACCTCTGGCACCATCTGAAAATCAGGTAATAAAATGCATGTCCTGAAGTCAGTGGATACCGGATATACATACTTAGATACCGGATCAAGATCTGATAAGTAAGAACTTTCTTCGTTTTAAAATCAATACATTGGCACTGATTTAGCTCTTTTAAATTAGTCAAATTTTTTGTCTTCTATCCTAGCCAATTTGAAACATAATCTTTACAGGTTTTGAAAGTGCCAGAGACAGTTTTTAAAAAAAATCTTGTTTTAATTTCAGCAAAGACTGTGACTGAATTATTCTGTCAGGTTTTACTTTGAGGTCTGGCCAAATCCTGAATTCTTTATTTAAACAAAATCCCTACTCATAGTTTTAACTGGGAAGAGGCAAATGAGTTGGCACTGGTTATATACTACAGAAAGTGGAAGTTTGAGGAGTCTGTAATAAGGAAGCCCTACCTTGTGACGCTTAGTATGAAACCGAGAAAAAAACAATGCTTTAGTAAACTGTTCAGCAGTGTTTCCTCTCACTGTAGGGGTGTATATTGTGAGCATGAGTGATGAGTGCTTTCATACTGCCCATTAATTTCCCTCTTTCCATTATTAAGCCTAATTACAAAGTTTATTGGGTTACCTACAGTTAAGTGTGGCTTCACCTGATTCTTTGAACAGTCCATTTCATGATTTCATGTAAATTCCATGTGCAATCTCAAGAGAGTTTTCTCAATAAAACATTTTTAATTAAGCAAACCAGTTAAAAAAAACAGCCAACCAACCAAAACAAATACAAACCAAACAGAGAGGCTCAATCAATCCCAAGAGTAGTATAACTCTAGAGTCCTCTGGTCACTGTACAAATGTGACCCACAGCAGTGCAGGACTAGTTTTTTGGAAGAAGCCACAGAAGCAGATGAAACTTAGGCCTATGCCTGATGTCATACATATGTGTTCCAACCATAGAAGAGCACCACCATCATCAGGGTCATGTAATGTGCTTCTTCAGCTGACACTTTCCATTCTACTCTTTATTGTATAGCATTATTCCATGAAATAACTATTACAGTGCTGATTCTGGGTGAAACCTAAATTCTGTTCTTGGCCCTTTATGCTTTTCTCTCATACCAGCCAGAAAATTGTCTTTAGAGGATGACTGAAGATTCTACTACTCTAAACAAGTTCCCATAGTGGCTCAGAGCCAGAAAAGTATGCACAGAAAATTCACGGCAGGTTTGAGATTTCCAATCTGATTGCTGCAGTCAGTGTAATTTAGATCAGCTTTTAGTTTCCAGGGAAACTAAAAAAGTATCTTTAGGTCACTTCCCTTTCATGATCCTCTTCACACCTGCACTAATCCTTGGAATTATTTAAAAATCCTGTGAATGTGGCACTTGAGGACATGGTTTCTTGGTGAACATGGTGGTGCTGGGTTCATGGATGAACCTGATTATCTCAGATGTCTTTTCCAAAATTAATGATACTATAATTCTATAAATGTGCCCTCAATATAAACTAAGTCTTTGCATATTATAACTCTATATTGTTTCAGGTTTTCTACATAGACCCTGAATATCTTACAACATTAATGTCTTTGATATAAGAACAAACAGAACAGTTAACTGCTGGAATAATTGACTCAATCACCAACTCTAAACTGATCCAAAAGGTTTGTCTTTCAGGGAAAAAAGTTTATTCAAACAAATGTTTTCTTGTCCAGCATGTTTCTGCTTTGCTAAGGAAAAAAAACAGAAGAAAAACAGAACTCAACTGCTGCTGTCCTTTGGTCAGTTGTCCTCACAGAGAGCTGCTGATGCCAAAAATCATTCTGATGCTGATTGTTTCCCTTTAAAGAAAATCTGGCAGTAGTATATTTGCAGAAATGTCACCATTATGTTGTTGCTCTTTGAACAGACCTTCTGTTCATGCTTTCCTGCTTTCTCCTCTGTTCTGCAGAGCCTTCAAAGCAGCATTGTGCTTAAACTTTAAATGGTATTTCAACTTACTGCAAACCCCCGAGGTGTTGGCACACTTCCAAGGCATTTAGGACTTCTCCCACTTTAAAAAGACAGAGGAAAGAGAGTGTGCTAGAGAGAGGTACAGGGGAGGGGAACAACTTGTAATGAATTACACACCTGCACAGCTGAAAGGCATTTTATGTATTAGAGGTCTCTGGAGTTTTTTGGGTCTGGAGATTATAATGTAGCAATTAAAACAGACATTGTAGTAGTACTCATTATCTTAGCAGATCTCTATCATCTGTAATTGACAGAGAATGTTTAATTTGAGCCATTTAGTAAAATAATGTCTGTAACAATTACATTAAGGAAAGGGAAGAGAAATCACAGGTGGGGTCATACTGCATTTTGAAAGATGAAATCAGCAATAATTCTGTGGAAACTTGCTTTTCAAGGAAAAACAATACAGATGTGGTTCTTTCAGGAAGAATTAATCTGTGGAGCTGACAAATTAATGAAAGGTTAAAAACTTGCCAGGTTTTTTGGTTTTGACTTCTAATAAGTCATTTGTGATTTTACTTCATCCACCAACCACGGCTGCTTTCTCTTCATGTTTTGAATAACTGCTTTAAGAACAAAACAAAATAAAACAAACAACAGGCCTGGAAATATGGAAGGAAGGAGGTGGGAGAAAGATTTCCTGAAGTAATATTTAAAAAGTGAATATTAGTCTTCTTAACAGCGGTGGAGGTGTTTGAGGTCAGTTCCACCACGACAAGGGGAAACACATTCCTTTCTGTAAAACTATTCTTTTTCCAAAAGATGTATCCAAATGAAAATACATGTAATTATCCTGTGGCTACATCATACCTTACCACAATTTCCATTTTTTATGTTTCTTTCTGATCCAGAAAGAAAAAAGTGCTATTACAACATTCCTGTTAGTGTAAATAGACCAGAGAGCTGCAACTGTGCTATTAGAGTTGTGCCTATAAAACAAACCACAGACTAGTCTAGGTTAGAGTTCTTTTTTTTGTTGCTGTTGATTCCTTTTTGTTTGTTTGTTTGGTTTTTTTTCAGTTGGTATTATTTACTCTTGTTCAGTGTGTGAGGAAAGCTAGGGACATCCACACAGCTACTATGGAACACCGAGTCACAGGGACTGAAAGAGTTCACAGATTCCAGTCACTCCTGAATGGATAAACAGAAAAGAGTTGTGAAATGTGAAATGGAACAAGGTCATAATTCAGGCTGAAAGACTAGGCTTTAAAAATTAGAAATGTTATTTAAAAATTTAAAGGCAGACTGTCAAAGAAATAAAAAAAAAACTCTAATACTCTCTCTACTCCAAAATTTTTCTAACATGCTACTTTAGCATGTTAGAAGTTTGGTAAGCTGCCAGATTAAATGGATATTGCTATCTATGTGTGATTTTCCTTCTAACTATTCTTACAAATTATCTCACAATCTCATTTTGTCAGAATGTACTGGATATAACAAAACCTGTCACATATACAACAACAAAAAACACTTGTTACATATCATTAGGAGAATTAGGATAATGTGGAATTTGAAGTCTAAATTTTGAAGTGCCTGGAGTAGTGCGCCGTTTGTATACTTTCACAAATATCTTTCTCAATGGGAGTATAATGAGACTAATTCAAGGTCATAAATTATAGCTATGCTTCTGAGAAAAGTACACACAGTGCATGCTCCAGTGGAGAGTGAATCCTTCATTGAGATGACTTAATCATTTAGAAGGTGGTAAGGAAAACAAATCTGTACCCTATCTTCCACAGATGCACTGGAATGAAATGCTGCTTTATTTCACATATTCCATCTGACTAAAGTGACTGCATTAACCTGAAAATCCTCCTATGTATGAAAGAGCTACTCTGTTTTAGCCTTTTCCTTTATGTACCTCTAATTCACAGACATTGAGAAATCATTAAGAAGAAAACACATACCAATCTTTTATTGACTCAAGAAAGGACCATCAAACTTACTGATGTGATACTGAAAAGCCCTGTTTTATGTTTCTATCTTCAGGAAAATTATGGCAGAAAATAATAAAAAACAACCTGAAAGAGGGTCTCAGGAGCAACAGCCTGTGGACTGACTCATAAAACACAGATAGAAAAAGGACGTATTTTTCACTCTTTGAGACTGTGAGGTACTTGCAGAACTTTAAAAGCATGTGGACATTGGTTTTTCATAAACTACTTGTTGTCCATTTCCAGACTGACTCTTCTCTGTTTTTGAATAACTCAGAAAACATCATTTAGAGGGAGACGTGAGGTGAAATTCATGGGGTGAGGGAAAACTCTTTCATACAAGATCCCTGCTGACCTTGGGAGCTGGTGCCAGAGCTCCTGGCCTCAGAAGGCAGGCCTGACCCATACAGGCAGCCATTGCCAGGATGGGTTATCCCAAGCACAATTGCTTAATTCAGCAGCTGTTTGGGGTCCAGATGATCTCCTTAGCCATATGAGCTTTGCCAGGATTTGCCTCATTTAGTGCTCAGTAATCAGTTCTGATGACTTTGTCTAGTGTTCCCTGTGGTGAGGGAGTCTGAATTTAGACGAGAGTTTTAGGATTACTGGAACTTTCATGATTATCAACATTTTGTTCTCCAAAGAAAAGAACTCCTGCAGCCTATACATCTTCCTTTTGTGACTTTTCAGTCCATAAATGCTGCTTTCATTGGTAGAAATCTGCAGGCACAAAGGTCAATTATAATAATAAAAACCAAAAAATGAAACCTAAACCCCAAAACAAACCAAATCACCAACAAACAAACAAACAAACATGTCAGTTTGGCTGTAGAATAGGTAAAAGAGATGAGGTGCAGTAGATGATAGTATAAAAACTCTTTGTTAATATTTAACAGGAACACATTCATAGATTTTTTTTCAAATAATTTTGTGGGACAAAGGAATCTGAGCCTGCATCTGCTCTGATCCTTTCATATTATCTTTATCATGAAAAAAATCACATTTCTGGTTTTCTTTGAAAAATTGCAGGAAAGAGATATATAAACCCAGATATATAACTTAAAGCCGATATGAGTGCATATATCTGTGTCAGCAGCAGTATTTTCAATTACATGAATCAGACTTAGGCAACTGGCTGCATCTTTATAGGTAATAACATTAAAATGCTTAGTTTTCTGAACAATTAACAACTTATTGAACAGCATTAATAGCTCATGACTCCACTTTAGGCCTCTGACTTTGAAAATGACCTTTCAAGCTCAATGGGATTGAGTTCAACAGTATTATTGCATTAATACTGAGCCTGTCACATTCTGGAACTTTCTATAGTGACACATCTGTGGGCTGTGAAACATGTTCCAATGGAACACTGAAAGCTTAATGCATGCAACAGTATAGTCTTTTAATATATTGGTAGTAACTTGATTAAAAAGAGACTTCATGAGCAGGAAAAAAGTAAGGGTCTCCGTCTCTTACGTAGCACTGAAGGACACAATATAGAAACAGGAACCCCTTCTTAAAAAAAGAGAAAAATTAAAAAAGTAATCCAGACCTCGCTGTTCCTGTCTTGCTTTTAAGTAAATTCATTAACTGAGGAGTGTCTGTGCCTGGGCCTGATAAGTAACTACTACAACTTACAACATTAAATATAATCAGTTTTATCTACTGAAACAATGCATTCCAAATTACAATTCCTTTCTCAGCATTGTAGCCTGGCAATTTTTCTTTTCCTGTTGTGTGAGACTTATTTCTATTTAGCCAGTGAGAAATATTACATGCTAGTACTTTTCCCACCCTGATAGCTTTGAGATGTAACAAGAGAAAGCGACCCAGGACTTAGAAACCTGTTATTGGTAACTCCTTGAGTGTGGGAATATCAAGCTACACTGATGTTTACAGTGCCAGCTTTCTATTCTGAGTTCTTTTTTTCCCCCCTAACTTATTTGTAAATGGAAATATTTTCTCATGGTTTATGCCAAATCATTCATTATCAGAAAGTAGATTATTTCACCACTGGCTAAATCCTACAATTTTAGGGTTGTGTTACTTAGTTTAATTAGGTTTTATACTAACTTCCTGTTATTTGCATAGTAAAAGCTTGGCTGAATTGCTTCTAGACACTATTGTTTGTAAGAGTTACTTTATGCAAAGAATAGAAAAACACTGTAGCTCATGGAACTTTCTCATAACACTCCCTTCTGCAGGGAGAGAAGAAGATGATGACAGACAACTGTACAAACAAACACAGTCAAGGGTGAAAGAAAAGTTCTTTGACAAAAGATTCTACTAGATTTAATTGCAAGAGAAATTTCACACCTCTTGGTTTCTGAAAAAAACTAATGGCCTTATTCTACAGCAAATTGTGAAAAGATAGTGATTATTTCTAAATAAATTATTTCAATAAATAAATTCCAAATAATTTCACACATTCCTAACTTTTCAAGAAGAGAGATGGAGTGTTTCTTCTGATGAGCGTGAAATTTGAAGTGGAGGAAGAGGGATGTCTGCAGTAGTGATGATCTGCTCCTACAGAAGTGGCTGCAAGTAGCAAATACATTGGTTTATTTAATCCAGAAACTTCATCCTTATTTGTACAATATCTGAATGGAGCAGGATCCTGATTCTGAGAATTGCACCTACTTAAAAGTTATTAAGAGCAGCAGCAGGCTGAATACGTACTAATTTTCTTGTACCTCATTACATAGAATTGTGGAGTTTTAAACTGTACTTATTACATTGGAGAACTTAGGCATTTAAAGTGTGTTTTCTGGTATTGAATGCTCTTGCTCAGCTATCTTTTTACCCTGGGTATGTTTGTACTTAAATGTCCCAGGCAACTAGATTGTATTTATACCTCTTGTACTGGGGCAGTACAGTGCAGGGTAAGTTGATACTTAGCAGGCTTTATCTGGATCCCAAAACTGGATATTCCCGCAGGGCAGATTCTCTTAAGAAACCTATCGAAAACTAATGCAAACAAACAGGATAGAGCACTGACCAAAATGGATTGGTGGCTACTCTTTTTTGGAAGCACATCCACAGAGAGAAGGGAAGTTCAGATTTTCTTTCCCTTCAGTGATTAACATACTTGTATATGAAATCAGAGACACCCCATTTTACTGTGTAGCCTGCATGGGCTTAAACTCTTATAGTCTATAAATGTCACTTGTTCCTGATTGCCTGTGTTTAGTTACTTTGCATTATCTGGGATGAGTGACTATAGGGAGAGAGGGAGATATTCCTCAAATGCCCCAATACAGCAGTGCCACAGATGAAAAGGAAAACCTTTATGGTTTGTAATCATTTACAAAGCTTCTGGATAAGTATATGGATATTTTTAAGTGTTTGGATTTCAGCAATTCAGCAAAAAACAAACAAACAAGCAAGCAAAAAGATGGATTTTCTTATCTAGGAGTATGTACGTAGCAATGAGGTATTGCAGTTTCTGTATTTTAGAAATAAGAGGAATAGAGCTATGCAGATAGACACACTCAGATGATAATATGTCAGTAAAATCAGTATAACTTTGTACTTTTGAATTTTGTTCCAGTCTATCCTCTTTTTTTGATATACATTTTCATCTAGCTGATGTGGTTTAAAACACCAATAGGAGATCTACTTTATTAATAATAAATTATAACTTCTGAGAAAATGCCTTTTCTATGCATTAAGCTCAATGCTTCATGACTTCAGTCCAGGAACACCAATAATTCTGGCAGGCACAAATCTGAAATCAAATTGATCATACAAAGTAGGTCTGACGTTAACAGTTTGAAATTTAACACAGACAGCAGTACAATACCTGAGAAAAAACAGGGGGGGTTGGAAATTAACCAAAGAAAATGGGGGAAATCTGGGTATTCAGCCATGTATAAGCAAATATCCTGGACTTTGTGTACTACAAACAAGTCATGAAAAGATAGTTTTGTGGAAATCTTCCCTTAGTTGAACCTAACAGAGGTATTCTATGCAAAATATTCAGAAAAATTACTTGGCTTCAAGTAAGATAGTTTCACTTACTGCATTCAAGCCACAAGAAGTTATCAAAATTAATTAGGAGATTGTTAGTGTGTATCAGTATTATGGGAGACACCGTCATTCGTGTCCATGGTAAATTTTCTTCTTTCCCACCAGAAAACTCCACAATATTAGGACCCTTTGCAGAATAAATTAGGTGATTATGCCATAGACAGGACATGATGACCTCTCAAGGCTCCTTCCTACCATGTATTTCACTGATGATAGGGTATCTTAGTTTTAGTTTCAAGTAAGACTCTGTATGGCACTATGCCTTGATAAACCTATTTTCTGGGTTTAGAAAAGGATGTTAATATGTTCTGGAGAAATTAGCCACATACGTAATACAAACCCCAGATGTCAGTCAGATTAAATGTTTCTGGAAAAGTAATTGCAGGAAAGATGAAGGCACATTCAGTATTTGGCAAGGAGGCAATATAAGCCAGTTTTCTCAGCAAGTCAATCACGCTTCATACATCAGAAGTTATAAGTCACTTACAGGGTCCTGTCAATCGAAATGACTGGAAAATTTCTTTCTCAAGCACCGAAGACAGGTATGTCTGACACGTACCTATAGCTGGTAGAGTCTATCTATCATCTCAGAGCACAGATATGGCCAGGGCTGATATGCGACTCGGAGGAAAGCAGGGAAAAAAATCCAGTCCAAGAGACCAAACTGTCTATCAAAGACAACTCTTTCCTGACCCTGACAGATTATTAAAGGAAACTCTGAAGTATGAAATGTCATTAAGTTCATTAGCATAATATAAAACTGGAACTGTCAAAGTGATGTTACTCTTCTATTTTTTTAGTTAAAAAATATGTAAGAAATTATATCTTAATAGTTAGCACTATTTAATCCATCTGTGATTTGCTGTGTTAACTCTGATATAAATACTGATATCCAAGCAAGCCCAGTTGTAGACTGGGCCTGGATATAACTCCCATCAGCCCATTTTTAATAAAAGTGTCATTTTTTTCTCAGAATAAAAAAGGGATAAAAATTGATATTGCAGTGACTTTGTTGCTCTTACCTACTCACTGTTACCATGACAGTAATAATTTGAGGATTTCTATTCTGCACTTTGCATTAGCCACAGTTTATCTAAGCACTACAGAATAGGTAAAATTAATACTTTCATAAATTAATCTTGTTCCAGGTCAACATGGTTTTCTGAGTTTCTTTACAAATCTGAATGCTCCTGCCAAATATTAGAAAATCATACTGCAATCATTCAGAGTGGCAATAAAGAAGGTCTTGTGCTTTGTGAAACTAAAATGCTCACTGTTGATTCATAACAAAATTTCATAAATTTTTAGAACTCCATTAAGAGGAAGGCAAGGTCTTTTTGAGATCCCTCATGCCTTTTGAGATCTAGCCGTCTTTTGAGTATCTATCATGCATGAATTTATTCTGAGGAGTATTATTCAAACATGCTAGAAGTTACTGTATAACTGTGGATAAGAAGTTCTCTTAACACCTTGTTTGCAAGGCCATTAGACTCCTTTGTGATGTGGCCTGAGGTCTCTGGTCACACAGAGGCAAACAAGCAGCACTTTTATTAACAGGGTGAGTTGGGCTTAGCTCCCAGTTCTCAATGTTTTTTAACGCATCTTATCAGTATTTAGGCAACTACTTTGCATAACCCGTTCAGCTTATTGGAACTGTCTGCTCATTGCACATACCAAATGGTCAACTCCGCAGTCAGTTCAGCCACATCTTCACTTATTGTCACATCTCTCTGTAAGCACAGGTACATCTACACGTGCCATTTATCCTTATGGGGCTCCCCTCTTCACAGATCAGTGCCAGCAATTTATTTAGGTTTTTTAAACACCAAGGACATGGTTTGATACTAAGTAAAAAGTAAGAAGATGATAAATAAAATAAGTGAAAACATACTGAAAATATTCATGTCACAGACATATATTATGATAACATAATGTAACCATGCAATTGATTTAGTATGCATTTTCTGGCTTTTATGCTTTAGGCTGATCTTCAGGAAAGCAAAGAGAGTTTTCTTCTCTTCTGGAATGTCTCCTGCATTCCCAATATGCTTAGGTGTATTGTTGAAGCCTTTAGCCTTTCTCTGCATATCAAGTATTGATCAATGCCAGAGGCAGGAGACCTGGTTGACTAAAAATCAGATTCATTATATATTCCTTAGTTCTAAGAAATTTGGAGTATCTTGCTTTTGCTGGAAAAGGGAACAAGTATTTTAACAAAAATGTAGTTTAAGCTATAACTTTTAATCCCAGTACTGTCACCTAATCCTTACCAAGGTCTACATTTAGTCCAATGAGAGTTAAAAAGCATGGGAAGAAATTCTTAGTATTTTTTTTCACATGTTAATGTAAATTTGTTGATTAAAAGTTAATGTTAATGAAAAGTTCATTCTTTTTAAATTTTAATTGCTGTTAAACTTTGATTCAGAATATTTTAATGATCTTTAAAAAGTTTCCAAAGTGATTCTCTGCCGGTGAGTGAGTTATTCCTCAACTGAGTGGTACTGTGTGGCCTTTATTCACACAGATACTTGATAGATTTACTCATTTCCTCTTGGATCGCTTCCCAGATTAGTAGGTGGCACATTTCCATACCAAGTCTGTATGGGACCATCTTGAAGAAACCTTGAGATTTTACTTTGGTTGGGATCATTTGTCTGTACGACATGAGGTAGGGATGTTAAAACCACAGGATGAATTCACATACTTTTACAAAACATTTTGGCTTGACATTTTTATACAAAATCAGCCTCTTCAATTTTGTTTTGATCCTCTCTTAGCACAAAAAAATCATCATTGCAGAAAGTGCTGTTATACTTAATTCTCCCTGCATTAAGGTTACTGAAAGAATTAGCAGTGACTGAATAGCTGTAAGAAGTAAAATCATAGCAACAAAGCAGGCAAAAAATTATGTAACCTTCAAAATACTAGAGTCCTTGTTTAGTAAACTGTGCTTGTATGTAACAGGAAAAACAGATCTCTCATTTCATAAGAACATTTTTGTTCCTTGGATATACCCATAGTTTTTTGTTTAGGTATAAAAAGATTTCAACATGCTTAAGCCTTTATCTTCAATAATTTATTTCCATGATAAACAAGTTAAAACAGCTTTTCACAAGATGCATGTGTACCATATTGATCTCCAAAACCTTTTATTGTGATGTTTGGGGCTTTGTATTTGCTTGCTGTATGGGTAGATGCTGTAGCTACGTGCTGACTAGTGAAAAAGTCACACAGAGGGACAACAAATCCATTGAGCTGTTGATAGTAATGATTTTCATGAAAAGTACTGTGACTAATAATCAGTTTCTTCTTACTACACAGCCAACACAGATGGTATTTTCGTATTTGTGTTATATATTAAACATGGAGAACTTCTCTAAATGCAAACTTTTCCTAATTTTTTATAGTACACTAAAGCTTTCAATTGAAGTATCGGTTAATGTGTCGGAGACAGCTATGTAAGGCAAGCCACAAGCCAGATAGATACATTCAGTCAATCCATTTCTTTTTTTCAAAAATATCAAGAAAAAATAAAGGCTTTGCTCATAAGTATTTCACCATTTCTATTTACTTTATTTTTAATTAATCTTCTATGATGTGATAGCAGTCATAGACTAAAAAGTCTATGATGTAAAAAACTCTATTTTTTTGACACTGTCAAAAATTTTTAAGTTAAAAAAAAGAAAGGGAAACATTGATAACTACCAGACACACAGTCATTCTGCACCAGACAATGCTTATTTATTTTCAGAGAGTGTTCAGCTTCCAATTAACTTAACTCAAAACATCTGAACCCTGAGTTTATAATGCTACACTCTTAATGTTCATTATTCACCGTGGAAATTCATGGTGTCACTGTTGCATATCCCCAGATCATTTCTGAGGGTTTCCAGGACAATGGAATTGCCCAAGTGGGTTGACATTTAGCAGATGGCTATTTTTGCTTTTTTCTTCAACATACTGAGTTCACACCTTGCTATCTCTCTATTTTCTTCCATTCCAAGGACAGAAGCGTCATTTCAAACTCACTGATTGCAGCATTTGCTCGCCTTTAAAGATCAGATCATTCATAACAGTTATCTCTTCCAAGCATTTAGAACTCTTCCCTTTGGCAGGCACAGTGATATTTTCTTTTGTCTGTGTGATGTTTCTTGTTTTGTTTGTTTGTTTGTTTGTTTTCTTGTTTCTAGATAGGAGGTAGGAGAGGAGCTTATTGTAATGTTAAACCCTCTGGTCTAGCCCAAAGGGTGGAGGGTTGGAGGCTGTGAATGGAAACTCTTTTAAATTCTTGTAACCCATGACCTGTGTTGTATGCTATAGGAAGTGCTACAGCACAAGAACTACCTGAACCAGAGGTGGATGAGCCCCACACGAGGCAGTGCAAATGCAGCTGTGACTGATCTGAGCTGGCTTTGGTGCCCAGGAACTCCACACAACACATCATCTTCTCCTGTCCTGGATGACCACCACAACAGATGGAGCCTAAAGCCATGGACTGAAAGAAATCAGTCAACATTTGTTGGCATTTTACTCACATTTTATAAGGGTGGTCTGTAGACTAGAGGAACTATATCAGCATATTTTATCAAAAGATGGGAAGGGAGGGATGGTTAGTGAGGAAGTATTGCATGGTGTGGGACTTAAGCATGATGTATATGGGATGAAATAAAGGATAGAATGTGCTGGGTTTGGCTGCGGTATTTTCTTCTTAATAGCTAGTATGTGTACATGTTTTGGATTTGTGTTCAAAAGAGTCTTGACAACACAGGGATATTTTATTTACTGTTGAGTAGGGCTTGCACAGAGTCAAGGCCTTTTCTGCTCCTCACCCCACACCACTTGTGAGCAGACTGGTGTTGCACAAGAAGCTGAGAGTGGACACAGCTGGGACAGGTGACCCCATCTGACCAAAAGGATATTTCAGTCCAGATGGCATCATGCATACCGTGTAAAGTTGGGGGAGGAAGGAAGAAGGCAGGAACATTTGGACTGATAGTGTTTGTCTTCCTAAGTAACCATGACATATGCTGGAGCCCTGATCTCTTAGGGATGGCTGAATACCTGCCCTTGGAATGCAGTGACTGGATTCTTTGGTTATCATGGTTTGTGTGTGAGGATTGTGCTTTATTGACTAAACCCACAAGTTTTCTTACTTTTTCTATTCTCTCTCTCATCCTACCAAGGAGAAGTGGAGTGAATGTGTGGGGCTTGGCTGCCAATGGAGGTTAAACCATGACAGGCCAAAAAGCAATGTTGATTTTCAGCATAGATTGTTGGATGAAGGAAGTGACAATTCAATATGTGCCGCTCTTTCTTTTGAGTCAATAGTCAGTATGCTTTGGGACATAGGCTTCTGAAGATATCTCCCCTGAAGAAATAAAATTAATACACATTTACCAGTATAAAAGGTGGGACATAGGCTTCTGAAGATATCTCCACTGAAGAAATAAAATTAATATACATTTACCAGTATAAAAGGAAATGACAACCACATTAGACCTCCTATCTTGGCTGCATTTCATTTTTAGTAAGGTATTTGAACAATATATTTTTATTACTATTGAGTAAAATACACTTGTTCCCTTCTCTTCAGTACTCTTTGCTTTTCTCCTGCTAACTTGTAGTAAGAAAACTAACCTGTGGAATTATATCACATGGAAAAATTGAAATAATGATTGTAAATGCCTAAATGCTGGAACTATGTATTCTGTGAAAATTAAGCAGCCAACTGTGGTTAAACTTTCTGACCTTCTCAAATGAAAGTATCTGCATGTAAATTAAAGTAGAGGAATCCCAGGATCCAGAATGAATTGGCTGGTGTAGTTTCTAAGTCATTCCTCATCATATTCAAACAGCCATGGCAGTCAGGCAAAATCCTGACTGGGAAATAAGATATAACAACAACATAGAAAGAACAACCCTGGGGACTACTGATCAGTCAGAATCACCTTTGTGCCCAGTAAGATTGTGGAACAGTTCCTTCTGGAAGGCGTATCAAAACATAGGAGACAGGTGATTACAGATATGCAACAGAGCTTCACCAAGTATGAGCTGTGCCTGACTAATCTGGTCACCTTCTGTGATGGAGTGACTGTACCAGTAGAGAAAGGAAGACCTATAGATATCATCTACCTAGACATTTCTGAGGCCCTTGATACAATCAACATTGAAGCAAAATTGAAGAGATACAAGTTTGCTGGAGGGACTGTTAGGCAGAAAAGGGACTGTTAGACAGAAATGCATCTGGATGGCTGCATTCAGAGTTGCAGTCAATGGTTTAATGACCAAGAGGAAACCAGTATTTAATCATGTCTCTTAATGGCCTGTACTAGGACAAATATTATTTAATATCTTCCTTAATGACACAGACAGTGAGATTGAGAGTACCCTCAACAAGTTTGCAGATGATACTAAGCTGACTGGTGCAGTTGGTCTGGTAGAATGAAAGGATGGCATCCAGAAGGACCTTGGGAGGAGCAAGCCAACATGGACTTCATTAAGTTTAACAAAATCAGGTCCAAAGTCCAAGGTGCTGTGTCTGAGCTAGGGCAACCCACCATATCTGTGCAGACTTGATGATTATTTGATTGACAGCAGCCTTGAGGGGAAGGTCTTGGGAATACTGGTTGATGGCACATTAGCTGGCAATGTGGGTTTGCAGCCCAGAAAGCCAATCATATACTGGTGCATCAAAACCAGCATGGGCAGTAGGTCGAGGGAGTTGATTCAGTCTGTCTACTCTGCACCTGTGAGACCCCATCTGGAATGCTGCATCCAACTCTGGGTTCCCCAGAGCAAAGATTTACCTCTGTTTAAGCAGTCCAGAGGAGGTCACAAATAGTCAAAATGCTGGACTACCTCTCCTAAGAAAACAGGCTGAATGAGTTGGGGTTGTTCAGTCTGGGGAGCAGAATGCTCTGAGGACAACTTGTTGGAGACTTTCTAGCAAGGCCTGTAGTGACAGGATATGGGGTAATGGTTTTAAATTAAAACCGTATCATATGTTACAAAGGCAGTTTTTTACAATGAGGGTGGTGAAACACTGGAACAGGTTACACAGAAAAGTCGCAGCTGTCCCATTATTGGCAGTGTTCAGTCAGATTGGATGGAGATTTTAGTGACCTGATCTAGTGAAATACGGCCTTACCCATGACAGGAAACTTGGACTAGCTGATCTTTGAAGGTCCCTTCTAACCCAAAGCAAAAGCACTCTGTGATTCCAAAGTTATATGTTTCTCTGAAAAACATGAAGTGGTTTGGTTATTGTTGTTAACACATATTTTTCATTGATCTCTATCTGTATCACTAAGGATCTATTCTACTTTTTAATGATTATTTTTTGACCTTGTTAATTTCTTGATCCTTGTTGTTATGCAGCCTTTTCAAGTTTATTCCCCTATACCTGACGCAGAAGTGATTACTGTAAGTGCTCATTAGATTTAAGTACTCTGTAAGATAAATAATGCAAACATTAATCAAAATTTTCCTGTGTATATCACATGGATATGTAAATGAAAGTAATTTAGATATTCCAGATACTCTGCTAAGTGTCTAAACCAGAGGAAGCAAAATATATGACAGCAAAGTTAAATTGGTTTTAAAATGATTGGGAGAGGCTACAACAGATCATCCAGTATATTCTGGACTTTGTTTGCAGGTAGATATCAAAACAGAAAATGGGCTATTTCTGGTTTTGATATAAATTAAGCCAAAATTTTGTATGTTATTCAGATTTCATTGTCATGGTATTCATGCCTAAACCTTATTTTGTCCTTTACACAATCGTATGTAGGAAAAAACCTAAACATCTAGATATCAAAGATTGTTTATTCACATCATGTTTAAGGTTGTTAGAGATTCTTTTAAAATCTGCTGTCTGCTCATATAATACTTCTAAATAAAATATTCTTCCTGACTGGTTCATTTTGAAAGTGGTTTAGCATAACATTTTCTACTCATACAAGTATATAAGGTTTTACAGTTAATGGAATGTTGATGCATTTTGCTATGTAAATAAAATATATTGCGGAGTTACCTAGAAAAAAAAAAGAAATATTCAAGTAACTCTTGTTCTATTTAAGCATTAATAATATCTTACCTGTTAAGAGAGAGATCATGTTCCATCCATACTCCTAGAATGAGAACTGACAGTAACAGATTATCATACCAGGGAACAACCTTCCCTTTCACTGAGTACCTCAGCTGATGGACAAAGCAGCTTTGGAAAAGGCTTATGCTGATGACATGTTTATACCAAATTTAGTTGTACTTTTAAGCAACTTTTTTCTGTCCATTGAACTGCAGAAAATCACACCCATTACATGAAAGATGAGTTTGGTTGACTGTCAGTCAGAAAAATGGCAACATCAACAAAATGGATGAAAAAGAAGGTCCTGCCTCTATGAGATAATAATACACATTTCCAAACTCTGAAGAGAATAAGGCAATACCTTGTATATTTTTTTTTTGTTTTGCTAAGCTCACAATAAACTATAATTCAAGAAAGTGGAGACCAGAATGGAACAATTTTCTTCTTCCAGTGAAGGAATCCCAGACTGTAAAACCACACTTTATCTTACCTCTTCTACCATTAGGTTTTTTCTTTCTCTACCAAAACAACATCAACACTTTTTCACATTAATATCATTTAGAAGTGGAAAACAGAGAACACTTGAGGGGGAAATCAAATTACCAAACTGCTTCCACCCCTCATGTCGTACCTCATGCAAGAGTCTTTTTTGTTTTGTTTTGTTTTTGAGTTGTGGGGATGTTGTTGTTGTTTCCCTTCAGCACATATGTGATAATTATCAGTATAAGAACTAAGTAGAGGTTTAACATGAAGAACTTCAAAAGAATCAGGGTGTTTTAATGTCTGACATTCTCCCAACACTTGCTCTGTGGTCATTTTTTCCTTTGAGGTCTGTTGTAGCTCATTTGAAGTGCAGACTTCCAGCTATCATTTTTCACCACTTACATATGTTAAACATTCTTACTGAGGGCACTTTATTCTTTACTTTGTTCTCTTAAGCTATCATTATTCTTTTGGTGTTTAAGTATGCACTTCTTTGTCCTCGACTGTTCAAATTCCTTTCAGGCTGGCAGTCATCCTTCTAAGGATAATAGTAAAATGATATAGTGAACAGTAGTAGCACACAGTCCTTCAAAAGGTCCTTGAAAGGCTTGAATTAGAGATGTTTTATATATTTATTTTTTAAAATGTTCAATTTGCTATGCAGTTATGATCCTACTGAAACATTATCCTTTTTTTCTCAACAAGCAGAGCTGGCAGTCTGTGACCTAATACTGTGGCTAGACTATTTTACCCCTCCTATGTTGTCAACCTGTGCTAATTGAAATGTTTATAAAATGCTGATACTGAAATATTGTAGCTTAACAGTTCAATAGTTCTTTAATGAGCCCTCTGTTTTATTAATAAAATGATTTATAGAAATATTTAATCTCACTGATTTACCATTAGCATTAATGAGTCTAGTTATTAAGCACTTTATTTCAGAATGCTGCAAAGATACAAACCCTGTAAAACATGCAGTATCTTGTACTAAGTTATTTTGTATTTAGAGGGAATGAATGGTGTTGAAATCTCACGCTTTTCTTCAGTGAAACAGAGTTATTCATTAGCATAAAACTAATTGACTCTTTTATATGCAGTATCTTTGTACTAAGTTATTTTATATTTAGGGGGAATCAGTGGTGTGGAATCTCAGTTTTTTTCTCAGTGAAACAGAGTTATTCATTAACACCAAACTAGAAAACTCTTTTACATAACCTTCTTGCAATTTTTATCAGATTTTATGCAAATAATTTAGCACAGGACCAGTCACAAAAGTAATCCCAAAGACTGAACATAGAAGTGCATAACCAGTAGAAATAAAAGTATTTTGGTTGTCCTTGACTGCTAAGTAAAGACTCCTTGATTATCAACTCTTAGTAAGAATTTGGTTTTTTATTACTCTTAATCTAATTTCTTGAAAAAAATAATTTTCAAATATGTTGTAGGCTGTTAAAAAGTACTTTAAGATTATACAACCATGTCTTTTTATGTACCTTCCCATTGTTGTACAAATGGAATGCTATTAATTGAACAGCTTTCAACCAGCCTCATATACTGGGAAACTAATACTCTGGGAATAAATTCTTACTATAATGAGTTTAATAAAGAAGCCTCAGAAGTGATTTTCATCATCCTGGAAGGTGTTACAGGCATGTTGTTTGTCTCATTGACCCCTCTCAGGTACAGCCTCAGACATCTAGAAAAAGGAACAAGAGGAAAAAAAAAAATTTTCTTAATTCTGTTAGGGCATTTGACCTAATTTTTAGGTCCACCAATGGTTTTAATTGGGAAGAAAGGAGACTTGCCTTTTCAGTCAAAAGGGTGTGACTCCATTCCTTCCTCATGTGTAGACTTTGCCCTATAAAATTCATATTTATGCATTTCTAACTATATTTTCATTATTTTAAAGAAATGGAAATTTATTTAAAAGAAAAAGAAATCCTACTTTTAAAACATGGATGTGTTTAATGGAAAAATTTGGTTTAATCCATGCAATGAATTTTCAGTGAAAAAACTTACTTGTATTTTTTTCCTTTTTAAAGAAGTCAATAACATGAAATCATTTCACTAAACCAACTAGATTCTCCATAATTTGAGTTTATGTGCATTTCCTGAGAGATTAACCAATGTGCCTGAATGCCACTGGACCTTCTGAGAGATGTCATAGACCAGGGTGTATGTGACACATCTTTATGGCCTGTATAGCCAGACTACTCAGTGGTTTTGTAGGCAATTGCTGCAGTCTTAGGCTCATTTTGCAGACTCTCAATTTGTCCACATCTTATTTTTTTAGGGTCTCAGTTCTGGTGAGAGAGAAACGTTGCTGTCACAGCTGTGATTAGGAGAGGGCATTCTTGCAGGAGCACATGCAGGGAGGAATTTCTATCTCCTAGAGAAATTTAATTATACAGAAAATACCATAAGCATTATTGTAAAAATTCATGATTTTGAAAGGTGGAGTAGACCATCATTTTTTAGGAAAATGGCTTATAACAGGGTTTTCCCCGACTGAAGCAGCTTTCCTCTGACTAGGCAGATGTGTACATGGGGTGATGTCACCAGAAATGCAAGCTACATTGTCTGGTTTTAATGAAAGGAGATAGTGGGGGGCATAAAAGCTCCCTTTTCTGAAAGGTAAACAGTTGCCTGCTCTGAATTGAGCCACTGTATACAAAATTCACTTTTTACATTGATCTGAAATAAATCCAGATTTAGGCTATATGCTGTACTTAGTCTCTGTTGTTGCATTCTAAATTGCTGCATCTATTTTCCTGTACTTCAAGGCATTTCTGATTGGTCTGAGTATGACAGGATGCTGCCTGCACTTCCATTATGATCACCATCATTATTTCTATTATTACTGCTCTTTCTCCTACTATTAGAATATTGTACTCTCAGAGCAAAAGAAAGGCTGTAACTTTACTTGTTTGGTTTATTTTAGTTAAATACTAAATAAAAATATAAATTGGAAAGGTATACTGAAGCTTAGAAACATACAAAGTGAACAAACCCCTCAGAAATAAATATATTTCAGACAGTATTAGCCTTGTAAATCAGGCGACAGTTATGGTTTTTGCCCTAGCTGCATCCTGCTCCTGTTTAATGTGAGGAGAAGAAGCCATTATCCTTTTCAACAAAAGGCAGAACTGAAGGGAAAGCTGGCGAGTTTAATTCATTTTGATACACTCTGTATGAATGTGTGTCTGTGGATGTGTGTGGATGCTGATGATGAGGCGCTTTCATTTTTAAGAGTGTGCTCTGTACCATTCAGCTGTGTATTTAAATAAAGTTGTTGGGAATATATGATACTTCAGCCTCAAACTGTCAAAAAATGAGATTCCAGAGTATTCAGCAGCACAAAATAGCATAAAAAGAGCTTTGCCACTATTTATCGCTGCTTGCCAGCTTGTAATGTTGATGTATGATATGACATAATAAAGCACTGAAATGAATACATCTACATAGAAATTGAAGTTACATGGCCACAGACACTGAAATATTTCTGATTCTTCCCTGTATCCCTCCTTCATCCATACATACATACTTGAAGACACACACACACTCTCACAGTGATCCTGTTGCAATTCTGCTATGTGACAGCATACATATGTGATAGCCTTCCAAATAATTGAAAATAAAATTATATAAGCTATTTTATCTATATTCCAAATTTATAGTTTCCACTGACCTTAGTTACAGAGAGGTGCCTCAACACTTCCTGAAATCCAGGGCTGTATCTGATTTTCGTCCTCCATACAATTTCAATACCTTTTTAATTTCTCTTATTTATATATGCATATGTATGTGTATATATATGGGTTTTAACTTAGAAAAATGTACAAACTTTGCTTTCTTCCTCTTATTTATTGATATGAAAAGATGTACAAAATGAATATATAGAAGAGACTACATATAGTAAATTTAATTAATTTTAAGGTTTATGAATGGAAATCTATTCACAATAAATTGCTAAATCAGAAGATTTCACAGTACTTGTGAGAAAAAAACTGTGTGCCCAAATTTGTCACATTTACAAAAGTTGCTCTGCAAGAAATGGAATTAAGTAAAAAAAAAAAGTACTCTAAATAGACATGGTAAGAGGAATTTCAATAAACAATATTATTGTGTTACACAACACTTTCCCCTTTAGCTGTTGAGCTGGCAACAAATCTCTGTCTTGGTCCCCACGCAGAAACGACAGCAGAGTAGGAAATTATTAGCCAAAATAAAATATGTGACACTTTTATGATATATGAAAAAAAAGAACTCCTTAAAATCTATTTCTTTTAACACTACAACCAGTTTCCAAGTGCTTTCAATACAATGGTCCCTCCCCTAGGTCAGATATTCTGCTAACTGTGGTGGACCAAAGTCTATATGAATATTGGTCCCTTAATCTGTACTTTGTCCAATCACCAGTCTAACTTTAACAGTTTTATAGAGAATTGACTTTGAGAACAAATTTAATTGCCTGAGTGTAATAGGAATCAATTTTAGATCTAATTATTTTTATTACCATGTAAAATCTTTTTTTTCAACTTGACTACATTTTCCTTCCTGTCCTATCTATGTTTAATTCTTTATTCTTTATTCTTTTCCTGTTTCATGCTTTAAATATGCCCATTCCATGTAGTCTCCAGCTTTGTTTACAAGGTTATTTTTCTACAGCAAGCACCTGTCAACATAAGAATTAGCAATACTAGTTTTGTATGCCTAATAAAATGCAACAAAAACAATATTCACAGTTGCCCATCTGTCTCCGTAATGCATTATGTGAAAGGTTAATTGGCTATTGTAATTATATGCAAATATTATATACAATTTTCACACATATGTGCACACATGCACAGAAATGACATAAACTTAGTCATGAGCTAAAATTCACATTTTCTGTGAGCGTAGTCCACTGTTTGAAAGACACAAAGAAACAACATATTTAAGTAAGTGACCTTTCTCTATTGGAGAACACTAGAAACAGAAAGTGCCCTGAAGGCAGTTGCTATTTATTTCATTAGCTTGTGAATTTTTCAAAGCTTACAGAGTCCTTAGACATTTAGTGAAACATTGGTGAGGTGTTTTTGCTATGGTGCCTCTGTAAGAATATGGATTTCAACACACTTCCAGACAGAGAATACTACACGTTGAAATAGTTACTCTGCCTGTCATCCCAAAATGTTATCAAAGGAAAGCAACCGACTGCCACAGGAGAGGGCATTACATTTACCATTCTCCATCCTGAATTGATCCTCCTCCTCTCACTGCATCTCTCTAGGGTGACCAGTCCCCTGTCGATCTCGGGTGGTGATTATATCAGCTGGTTTATGCTGTTGCTATGGCCACAGAAGCTGTGTTGCAAAACCTCATATTTTGCTTTTCCTTTCATTTTCAAGTATGTTTCATATTTGAGTTTTAAAAGGGAAAAAAAAAAAGAATCTCTCTGAACTGATCTTCTATTTACTTTGTGAAAAAATACAAGAAACAAAGTAGAGTTTTTTAGTTGCCTCTTAATGTATGTATGAACAGATTTTGTTATAGCTTAACATTATAATGGTCTTTACCAAATCAGGACTTTAAGATGGGTTTAAAAATGTCCTGAAAATTATATGATAAACAATTGAAAATTCCTGTTTTAGCAGAACAAGAGAGGTAAACGCCATGAGAAGTTGAGAATAAAGGCTCAGTGTGTTCTATTATTTGCCATTAATAAATGAAATAGAAATAATTTTTACATTTTTTTTTAAGCTTCATCTTAAAATCAGCTAGATTTTTGTTAGATACTAGTTCAATTACTTGTGGAGGTATGTTTCTTTGACATTTAAATCCTTTGGTAGCAATATTTTTTCTTAATATTTATTCAATGCATCCATTTTTATACCAGTTCACAGAATTATTTATACAGAATACTTATATATTTGTGGAAATTCATTTCTAAGCAGAACTCAGATCATGCCTTTTTATGACTAGACTGTGAAAAGAAAATTCTAATTTCTTCTTGTAAGAAGGCTTTTCTTTTTCTCTCAAACATCCTAGTAGCCCCTCTCTGCATCTGTTCTAGAACAAGTTTAATTAATCTTCATTGTGGCTCAGCAGAGATGAACTTTGTATATCACAAAATTTTTTATATAAAGAAAATTGATACTTCCCAGCCCTGTGAGAAATAGCTAACTCCCCATCCTGAGGTAAAATGTTGTGCCTCTTCATTCATCTCTGGCTGAATGGACTTGGGAGGTGTGAAACTCTTATTTAACAAAATGAAAGCTATGGTCTTAGAAACCAAAACTTTGCTGGAGTTCTTACAAGAAGAACCTGACAGTATTTATTCAATAGAAATGAGACTATCAGATCCAAATTTCTAAGACAACGTAATTTAAAACTGGAGAGGCCCTAATAAAATGATCAATAATTCACTGATTTCATACAAAACTTATCCAGGGTCTACAAGGTAACCCAGGACTACACACAGAGGAATTTGGTCCTGTCATAATATAAACAGGGAGAATTGGGAGGGAGGAGAGGAAAAGTACAAAACTAATGAACAGAAATACAAACCAACCAAACTAACCAACAAACAAAACAATGCCACAAACACCAAAAACCCAAAATGAAACAAAAACCACCACAATGTTAAGATATTTGACATTATAAGAGAATCAGTTATGTCAAATGTGGGAAAAACCCTTTAAATCCATTTTAGACTGACTTTAAGGATTATTAATTGAAATATCCATTTCTTCTTATTGTAGCAGGTTTTTTATTTTTCCTTGAAAAATCAACCGTTGCCCCAGTAAAGTCTGTTTTGTCTCTCTTAAAGAATTGATAATATCACTGCAGAGTACTGTAAAAGTAAGAGCTCCAGTTTACAGCCAGTAATGAAGATACGTGCATGGAAATTTTGAATCTCATCCATGAATGGATAGTTTGAAAATTCCTCTTATATATACAATGTGCTAAATCTTAATGCTTTCCATTTTTAAAACCTTGTGTTAAAATGGTTAGAGGTCTAAATTTAAATCAGATTTGAGAAAGCACCACCATAAAAAAGGTAATGGAACAGCAAAGGAATTTTTTCAGAAATTCCATCACAAAATTTGCTGATGTAGCTAAAGTTAGAAAATATGGGGGACTGTATACCTTTAAATAAACCAATTACTCATTCCTTTCAGTTTCATAAAAACCACTGCCCACTTCTGGTAATGATAAAATAAATAGATTCACTGATCCTTACTGCAGCTTGATAAGGATAAGTAATAGTCATGAACTCCAAACAAACACATGTGGTATTTGTAAATGCACAGAACTGTATTTGACCCTAAATAACATATGAAGGAAAGCACATAATAAAGTTGTTCATAATAGAGACTTCAGAATGACTGTTTTAGTGATTATATGTTTTCCCTGGGAGAAAAAAAATATGCTGACCTAAGGCTTAATACAATTTTTTGAAGGAATTTGTGCGGTCGGTCTCCCTCTTTTTAAGAAGTTTTCACTAGGAAAAATGGAACAGGCAGTTCCATATACAGTGATTATGTTTCCTTTATCAGAAATTTCCCCATAAAAGTGAGCAGTGTAATTTGTCAAAAATTAGAATAGTAACAATAAAAATATTAGCTTTTTAATAAAAAAGTTAATACAATAAAATATATTAAATGATACTTCGTTTCTACAAAATATTTCTGGGTATCAAGTAGAAGAATGAAACCATGTGACTTCCCTTCCACCTCCCTCCACCTTTCTCCACAGTGCCATTGCAACACAAACTACAAGACTTTCATATAGTTTCTACATTTGCATCATGGCTTTGCATTTCCTTCACTGTTTCAGGTTTTCAACAATATTTTCCTCAGTCAACAACACACAGGGCTTAGAAGAAACTATTTAATTGATCAGAACATTCTCTGGAATACAGTTCCTATAATAGTCATTAAAACTTTCAAACAGTACCTTTCAAAGGTTGTAAACCAGTAACTAACCATGTTTTAAACCTATCTAGACCAAATTTCAAAAAGACATGTCAAATTTATACTGTGGGTTAAGGTATCTGGAAAGTGTACTTCAGAAAATAGTTATCTAAACAAAACATCAGGAAGTGTAAATATTTTTAAGGAACCATGTCTCAGAGCTGAGAGAAGACAAAAGATACTAACACCACTGGCTGAAGCTTTCTGCCATGAGAGGATGAATTCTTATTGGGAAGATATATATATATATGTCTCTGTGTGTGTATAAAAAAATAGATATAAAATTCCCTCAGATCTACATGTACATTTATACACATTTTATTTATTTCCTGTGATGTGGAACATCTGTGTAGAGGCTGGGGAGAGAAAGGCAGAGAGATGGGGGTACTAAAAAAGGCAGAAGTTTTGTTCCTTCTCCTGTCTGATATTCAGACTAATTCTATTTAATTTAATTACATTTAGGGATGTAAACAAACTTCTTCACACAATTTTTTTTCCCCACTGCAAGTTTAACAAGTTTAATATTTGGAAATTCACAGTTGAATGTTGGAAATATTTATCAAGTCTTTTTCTCAAGGTTAAGAGGTATCTCTTCAGACTAATGTGAAAAAAATCCACTAAGAGCACATAAACAAACCTGAAAGTATCTCTTTGCAATCCAAATATCCTAATAACTAGCATTATTATGTTTTGTGTGGCAGTTCAACTGTTGACAAAATCCCAAAAGTAGCAACACAGATGTGAGAACCGGAGATTGTAGTTAAAACTGTGCAAATTAATGTCATTTCTCCTAATTTTTTCACTTGTGCTCAGGAAGTCAGTTTTTATAATGCGTTAAAGAAATGCAGTTTAAGAGGTGAGGTGTTCTGATTGAGGTCTGCTTTTTCTTTCCACAGGTGTAAGATGTAAGTTAACTCTACTCTCAGAAGATGTCCTCTATAGTTCTGTACTATGATTCTTACTGCAACCTAGCTACCCACTTAGGATGCCAGGCCAAAGAGCAGCCAAAGGTTAAAAAGTTGTATTAAAGATGTGTGTAGGTAGTCTAAAGAATTATGAGCCATGTTCTTTGACTGTTTTAATAGGTCAACTATGTGTAAGCATATATAAGAACTTTCTTGAATTCTTGTCTACTCAGATGAATAATCCTTCTGACTAGAGGGACTTTATTAATATGTCTGGAACACAGATACTTTGCTTTCTTCCCAATCTCAGATTTCTACAAATTATGTTCTTTGATCCAGAACTTTGTCTGAATCAATGTAAACCTAAAATGAGTCATAAGAATATGAGGTCCTGTCCAGTAAGAATAAGACCACTCTTAATTTTCTTTAAAATTTTTGTCTTTGATGTTTGATTTTACTCACTCCAGGACATTTATATCAATATTGAATTATGAAATGAGTGCGTACTTCTCAAGACTTAATACATATGTAACCCTACTTACTCTGATTTTACTACACTCATCCATCTGATTTTCTTCTTCAAAGTAAATTTAGTGGCTAAACCATTTTGGTTGGAGCAAGGTGCTAATAACACCAAAGTCATGGGTTTGATCCCTGTGAGGGCCATTCACTTAAGAGCTGGACTCGATGACTTTTGTGGGTCCTTTCCAACTCAGAAGATTCTGTGATTCTGTGACTTTTAACTCCACATTGATATAAATTTCTTGCACTTGTCATCCACAGACACAAACTGCTCTATTTGAGGTCCCTTTTACCTTTTAATTTCTTTTGAATAAATTTTTATTTCTACCCTTATTTCCATTACTGTTAATAGATCACCGTGTTTCTTTATTTTTGTTTCTGTGAATTGATGGTCTTCTTCCTTTTTTCTTTTCTTTAAAGTCTAGAAAAGGAATATATAATGATGTTAAAGAACAAATGGAAGCAGAGTACAAACAGGCTTAGAAGTTAAAACTTAAAAACTATCATCTAGAAGCCATGTCTTTAAAAAACTATTGACAAATAAAAATGAAGGGCTATGTGTTATAAAATAGAATCATGAACTGCTTCTACTTCAGGCCTGTCCTTTCTGATATGAAGAGCACAAGACTGAATGCAGAATTTAATGTGACAAGATGAGAGTTGATCCAATAGCAGTAAAAATGTCTCATATCTTGTGATTTCTTAATAAGGCTGACAGGCCTTAAATTTCTCTGCTCAGGGGAATATCAATTTCTGTGTGTTGCAACATGAAGAGCTTGGAAATTCTTCTGCAAGTCTGTTCAGTTAAAAGGTTACGTCTTTATTTTTAAATTTAAACTTTCTAAAATGGTCTATTTCAATCAAGTTTTTCAATGACTAGTTTTTTTCCTCAGACTTTCATTTACAGAGAATTCTGTAGTAAACAACATTCTTGTGTCACTGAAGGTTTTTTTTTTTAATCTAATTGGCAAACTGTTTTCCTTAGAGAAATGTTCATGAAGAAGTAATTCTGCATATGACCACACTGTTCTACAATGTTTTTTATCATTATTTCCATTTCAATGTAATGTGCAAATTCTGTAAACTTGCTTTTAGTACTATGATCTAGGGTACTTCAATGAGTAATGTACAAATAAAATAACAATAAAAGAAGGCAGATCAAACATTTATCTATGTGGGTTTTAATTCCATTTCATTTTAACTTCAGCTTACATTTTCTACGACTGACATTTATCTTTTTGTCCCAGGCCTCTGAGAATTGAGTCAATATGATGACTAATCCCATTCCTTCCATTAAAGAACTCGAACTAGTGTAGGAGAACTTACTATAAACTTCACTCTGGTGTATTTTGTATTATGCTTTCAAATCTTTGTGAATGAATGATTGCAAAAGAGAAGATCTGCGTTTTTGTCCAGTTCCATTAGCTACCTTAACTAGCTCTTTGGATGCCTTGATAGGTCTTTTCTTGACAAATACCACCTATGTGCACGGAAAAGAAGTTTTTGTCTCATTCAGCACTATGCCTTTAGAAAACTTAGTAACCTAAGGAAAGGACTGTTGTATACTTTATCTCTATCCTTTGATTGGCAGAAATAAGGTCCATGTTTGATTACTACTCATCATTATCAAACACTGCTGGAAAACTCACTGGGAAATTGAGGAAATGATGTGAAACTGCCTGAGCATTCAATAAATCCACTGGCTTCACTGATGGGTAATGAATGAAATGTCCGTAACAAAGCGTCATGTCAGGGGAGAGGGGAATGAAAATGAGGGCGAACAGACAAATAGTATGAGGCAAACAGCTACTCTTTTCCTAAGGACAAAGAGTGATATTTTCAAGTACTCCTTGTTCTTGTATGTTTAAGAGACAATTGACTAGTCTGTTTTCTATCTCTTGTAGTTTTTCCTTCACTGTAAAGCCTGTGACTGTGTTATCTAGTCAGGGAGGCATATATTAGTAATTTCCTACATCAGTTCTTCTTTTTCAGAGATCTTCCTTCTTCTTCAAGGGCTTTGACTCTTCAGAAGGAGTGCCATAACTTGTAGTACCATCATTTACTCTTGACTGTAAGAAAACACCATCTCCATCTCTTGTCATCTGGAAATTTTTTTCCATGTTAAACCTTCAAGTAATTACATTGGAGATTTGCTCACCTGGTTTCATTTAGTTCCCCTTCTGTGCAACAGACAAATGGAACTTTTTTATAACTTCACCTTCTAACTCCATTAGTTTCTCTGGCAATCAGTAGTTTGTCATGTCATCCACCTTTTTACAGTTTAAAACTGGGGCAGTGAAAAATTCAACTGAAAGTCACTAGAATCCATGGCAGAGAGAATCAGAGATCCTGTTTTCAGTGTCTGGTGTCTTAGACAAAAACTCATTGACTATCTGGAAATTTCAGGAATAATATTCCAAAACCAAGTTAGCATGAGGTACATTAATCAAAAACTGACATATATTCAAAATGGGCTCTCAAGTAATTTTGAGATTGGGGCTGAATTTTCAAGGTAGATATAGTGACCAATACCTTTCTTTTAATCAGAGGCAGAAAATCTGAGAAAGTTAAGAGCAATTTAGATAAGCTGTGTGAACACAGAGCAAAAAATTATTTTCTCTATTTTTAAGGTAAGAAGACTCCTAAAATTGGTAATCATATTATACCATACAATACAATACTCTGTAAATTGTCTTTTAAAAGGGATTTTTGAGGTTAGGACTAAATCCTGCCCCTTGGCTGTCACTTATTCATTCATATCACTTTCTGTAAAGTATTTTCTGCTGGATTTTTGAAAGAAATAGAGTATTTTAATTTAGTCATTATTTGTATAGATTTTACTTTCCAGAATAAGTCAAAGCTAGAGGAAATATCTCAAGCTCATGCATTTACTCTTCATCTTCCATCTCTCATATAAATGAAGGTTTCATAATTTTAGAATTTATTTCTGGGGCCAGTAACTCAAAGAAAGTGGTAGTCTGGAGGGAGGAAAGTTCTTACCTCTAACTAAAATGCTCAAGCCACACTTATTAAAATAAAAATGACTGAATTTTTTTTTTCAAAGAAAAGGACTGTTTCAGTTAAGCCTCCTGTGGGAAGACCTAACTTCCGCACTTACTATTTATAGGGATTTTCAAGTTCAATTTACTTACCTATTCAATAAGGGAAAGTAATTGTTATCACATTCCTTTCATTACATGATGCAAATGCTATCTCTACAGTACAGAAATGATTATTCAAATTGGATGTTAGAATATAGGGTTTATTCCACTAGTTTGAACAGGCATTTCAGGAAGAATTCTCTTGCTTTCAATGAACAAACTTTAAAATAATTATACAGAAGATGGGAAAATGAGGAGAACAAAATTGATACAGAGCATAGATGTTTTATCTGTGTTTTGCTACTTAGTTCAAGCTTCCCTTCTATATATCGATTTTTTTTTTCTGAAATACAAATCCAATTCGTTGTATTGCAGCTAAGTAGAGGTATGTAGAGTAAAGGATTTCTATATCAGGCACAGTGCAAGACAAAAGACTCACCACTGATTTGCAGATGCTGATCTAAAAAGAGTACGTTGGTGTGTCCTCCTAGAAAATGAGATAAGCTCTTCTGTTTGGGAAAAGCTGTAAACTCCAACCAACTGAAAATCAGATTTCCCTGGTAATTTCTGGAGAAATTGTGATCCAGGACAAGGATGAAAGAAAAACAGGGAGTTTAAAGCCAATATGACTGTTTTGGGGGGCTGCAGGTTACCATTTAGCCTTCAGGACAGCTCCAGAATGAAAGGGATGTGAATGTGTTCTGAAGCTCCTACTGTAGCCTTTGGTTTCCTGTGGTCTACAAGAGAGGAGGATATCATTACAGCAGTGCCACTGCTTCTGCCAGAAGCTGTCACCAAAAGGCTACAGGTATGGTATATCAAAGGACATTTGAATATGAGAACCAGAAGGAAGGCAGGATTCATGAGTGAATCTCGATTTCTAGAGGTCTGTAAGAACAAAGGTCATAATCACAACAATTCCTTCTCTGTGCTTGAGAAAAATTAAACTGGTGTGGTCTATTATTATGAAGTGGTCTTCTTTTAGGAATTGTGGATGTGTATAGTTCACATTTCTTTACTAGTTCTATTTGGAAACTTTATTCTTTCCTCTGTTGACACCATTTTGATAGTCACAAACTCTGTGTTCATACTATTGTTTGCTCCTTGAATGTCCCAAATGTCTCTGTCTTCAATAGGCATTGCAATTACTTTTATCAACAAGTATAAGTTTGGAGAACAAGAATAGAGAAATTCCAACTCTACTGTCTGTTAACATTTGGAACTGCCTTTGGATTTTAATGGAACAGTACACAATACCTGCACTGAACATCAGTTTCAGCTGCAGCTGATAGAAAACCCCTTGCATCACACAGGTCCACAGCAGGAAAGCAAAGATGCAAAATGAACTCTCATTATTTATCTCTTAGCTACTAAAGATGTTAATATAGGTTGGAGAAGTGTGAGCACGTTGCCCTCAAACAGAGAGGAGTGTGATGTAAAATATATCTGTGCTTCTTTGGAGATCCTGAAGAATCTCTGCCAGATGAGCTCTGAGACCTAAAGGGTTTTTCTGTAAATAGGTCTGTTTACTGTTGTGGAGCATTCATGACCTTCCCTGATTAAAAAAATGTTAAAGAATGTTCCGTTTCTGTCTTTGTCAAGTGGTGAGTAAATAATAGCTCAGACTTCTCTTGCTTGCCACTTGCACTCCCACACAGATTTATCTCTATCTTTGTTCAAAGAAGAAAGACACAGTTTCTTATCTGTCCCTAGGAAAGTCAATTGACAAGGTATTTTTGTGATACAAATGTAGAAAAATACCACTGATATATTAGGAGGGTAAAAATTCCTGGGCTGTAGTAAAATTAAATGGAATCTGTATCACCTCCTGCCCTGTCTCACTATTGACAAATAGGCTGAATCAGTTTAAATGACCACTGGTGTCATGTCTATCTGCTTACTGTTCTTCAAGAAAAATGTCTTGCTGAGATAAATGATTGCTATCTCCTTCAGAAAGGCAGGGAAAAGAAGAAAAAAAAAAGAAAGAAAAAAACCCCATGTTAAACCTTTTAAAATGCTGTAGGCAGTAAGAATATCATATGGAAATTTTCTTAACCTCCTTTGAAAGTAGTGAAAATGAACAAATTTAAATGCCTTTTCTGTAGGAAAGGTAATTAACTATATAGATTGAAGAACTTATGCAGAGAAATCTGTAACCATAAGAATGCTGATTCTGAAACAAAGAAGCCCAACTGCTCAGCATTGAGAAAACAGCCTTCCATGTACCAATGACAAGATCTAGTAGGAAGGTGTAGATTTTTTTTTTTTTTTTTGGTCATTGTCTTTGGGGATTGCAGCTAAAGTGTAATACTTTTTTCTCATCACTTCCAACACACTCAAGCCAATGTCTATGTGTTGTTTCCCCTCCTCCCAAATTAACATTATACAGTACACAACAAATGGGGTGAAACAAACAACCAAACCCAACATCCATTTAGGCACTCCTAAAAGTAGTCTTAGGAGTTCGGCTGTTTAAGGGATGAACAGTAGTTTTTGTGGCTCTCAAGTGGTTTACCAATGTCACAGGCTGTAAAAGGCAGGATGAGTTATTAGGTCTAGCACTTGGTTTTTCACCTGTATTAAACCTTTACACAACTTAGTTTTGTAGTCTCAAATCATTCCCTCCTGAGAGGGAATTTTCACCATTAAATCTGCTCTATATGATTTAATGTTCTCATTTGTTTGACTGTCTTTTTGACTGAAGAAAAAAGCTGCAATACAATTTTATTAAAGGTTATTAATCCTAAGTTACAAATAAGTCCAAATATTTATCTTTTTATAATTTTAAAATAACCTTTTCTGTTACTTAAATAAGCCATTTTTGGAAAGTCATCACTAACTTCCTTTAAGTTGCTCTAAACCTTTGAATGAAGAGATCAAGTAGTGGTGGAGGAATTATAGACAGGATTTATAGAAGCACTGCCTCCTTAACACAAATTACTTTATTTTGTGAAATACACTTCAGAGTACATCACATATTACTGTCTGGGGTAGAAAACTGAGCACAATAATAAGAAAGCTAAAGTTGTAGCTTGAAAGAGTAATAAAGTCTCATCAAAAACTGCTTCTTTTTCTTCTTTTCTTTTTGTCTTTTCTTTTTCTGTAGTATTTCATAAAATGTGGGATATTTTGAGATGGAGAAAAGTACACACATATTGTTCTGAGGTTTTGGAACACAGTGGAAAATCCAAGTACCACACTGTACCTTCCATTTTGTACTTCTATAATGAGTTAGAAACTCCAATTTGGCTGTGCGCCTTGGGTCTTACATCAAACCTTGCTGGAGTAAAATGTATTAGAAAGTCTATGTCAGAAGTTCAGCCTGGCATTGTAGATTCCAGCTATTTAATCAGATTATTCTTGTGCTATGTCTTAAAACAAGGTCAATTACTTACTGCTGGCCTGGCAGGATTAACACTTGTGCTCAGCTTGCCAGACAGTCTCTGTCTCCTTTTCCTCAGATTTAGGCTGGGAAATCCTGCTTTCTGAAATATCTGATAAATAACCTTGGAGAAGCCAGCAGGAAAGTTGTGAGTTTGCATCTGAGCAGCTAGCTTGTTTTCACAAGTCAGTAGTCTCTTCACAGAGGTAACTGATCTCTGAGTACATGAAGGACATGGCAAAAGTAATTCAAGCTTAATTTAGGATGGTTTGCTTTTCTCCTGTGACAATCTAACTCTCTCACATGTGTGAAAACTGGAATGGAGACAGAGAAAGTGAAAACTGTCATATTCTAATGTAATGATTAATGAAAAGCATTTCAGAGTACCTTAAAAATGAGAAGGGCAATTAATACGACATCATAAAACTCAATAAACTTTACAGGTATAGCTTGGCAAGTGTTCTCCTTGAAACTGATAGCCACATATCTTACTGATTCAGATGGATTCATGCCGCCATACTGAAAACAAACCTTAAACAGAAACATGTCATCACAGGAGGAAATCTGTTTACGTGAAATTGCAACAGGATTTTAGCTCACTGAGAGGGGCAAATCATGCTGGGCATGTGTAACAAGAAGTTAAGGATTAAAAGAAGTCTGAAAATTTACTTGTAAGCTGTTAAAGGGTAGGAAGACTTAAAGAAGTTGATATACAATTTTCCAGGGTGTAAAGAGCAAATACTTCACTGAAAGAAAGGTTTCAGATGAGAGTCTTCCCAGCCCAGTGGGCTACACTTGGCTGAGACACAGTAGACCCAGAAACAGAAAACTGAACAACTCAGCAGTGCTGAGGATTAAGTGCTAAGTGTAATGCAGCATTCTTTGGGTGTCTGGGTTGAAATTCAGATTTATCCTCTCCTTAAGAACTTAATTCAAAAAATACCACAATTTGTGAAGTATAAATTTCAACAGTCTACTAGTTTTGCTTAGGAGAAGTAATATGACAAGAAAGATGCAATACTTTTAAAAATTTTTATAGGGACTTCTGTCAAACACAAGTGAGAAACAAGAAGATATTACTTTTTAAAAATTTCCAAATGATAATTTGCCTTTTAAACAGGTAGACATTTTAAGGTAAAGCAAAACATTAAAATCTTCACACTGGTTTGTATTTAAATGATTTTTTTTTTGAGTCTTAGTGCAATTCTTATTTAAAAAGATCTTTTTACTTTTCTCATAGTGAAAATAAAACCTCAGTCAGAGTTGTATTGCAAATACCCATTGTTTATAGCAACCTTGAAAAAACCCCACAAATGTTCCCCCTAAAGGACAACATAAGAATGACTCAATATTTGTTTGTCTGTTCACAGTACAAGTACCAAGAATAAATATGTTGTTTCAATTGGTTTACTGATAACATTTTTCCACAGTATAAGGGCATATAAAAATAGAATAAATATTATATTTTTATTATTTGTATATGGTATTAAGTCATTTAGAGATTAAGAAAGCTCTGAAGTGTCTGAATTTGGTTGGAGATAGGCCTGTTCAGACATTGCTGGAGTATCAATTTGAGAAAACAGAGTTTGATGTTAGGAAAATAATCCTTGCATTCCTCATTGAGAATAATCCCTCTACTCCTCAAGAAATTTTGCTATTTCTAATGACCTTTTCCTGTTTGCAGCACAAGCACATCCACAATGTGCAAATTTTAAAGATCACGACTAACAAATGTGCATGGCTCCAAGTCTTGTGAAAGTAGCCTCTGCTTTTGTGTAGAGCTTTTCTGCTCTACAGAAGACAAAATTGAAAGAGAAGATGTTTGTTTCCTGCTTTATTTAAAGTGATGAACCCCCTCGTGTTAGGCTGTTTAATGATATATAGAGAGCTTGTAGCAGAAATTCCAAGAACCCTTCTCCTGTCCCACAGGTGTGGCCATCCTTGTGTTGTAGAGGGAGGGCCTATGTTTTGTTATGTGTGTGCATTACAGTCAGACTAGTGGTACTTAGATTTGCAGCCACATGTGCAATTTTGTTAAGAGCTGCTGACTATCTGACCAGGGGAAAAGACTCACCAATAGGGAGGGTTAAAAACTGGCTTTTGTAGGATCCAAAATCTGTAATCTCAATGATAAAAGGGGCCTGAGATGGCAGGGACTACTTGAGACTGGCTGTGACACTACAGAGAGTTTATAAAATTCCAGTCTGTGGGAACTTAGACACTGAACTGTCTTTTTGAGTACCTTCTGAACTGTGAGTTCTGGACGCCCTGTTCAGAGAACATCTTAGATAAAAGAAGAGGTTGATTAAAGCCCTCCAAAGCTGGAATAACCTTCCAGATGTGGTAGATAAATAGTAATGGTGAAAATGTTCCCTTATTCTGTTTCTGAAAGTAATGCACATGAATAAAAGTCATATAAATAGACTCACATTTCACTAGAACTAATGTTAAAATTACTAACATTTTTAATAATTTAAAGTAAATTTGTGCAGAGGAAGATAACTATGAATCCATATTACGTTTCTGTGAACGGTACTGTCCTACACCAAAGAAGGAACTATATGACAAATAGATTTTTATAAGGAAGAGAAGGTGGGAAATGTACAAGAGTTTTTAATTATCTGAACTCCAAATGGCAATTTTACAATTTTTCAATCCTTGATAACAAATCTAGAGCAAAAGATTCATAGTGAAAGAAATGTAGAAATAAAAGTCCTTAACAATATAGGAACTTGCCAAGCAAAGGAGACTCTCACTCCTCATAGAAGCTTATGGGATATCAACAATCATCTAAATATTTGAGAGATTATAAAAAAAAGTAAGAGATTTGAGGCAGAAACATTCACTAATCAAAACCAGAATGAATGAAACAGGAAAATATAAACTTCTAATGCTCTCATAAACATTACAACATCTGATAATTTTTTCTTGGGGGATGGGTGGTGGTGCAGGAGGGGAATATCAGCAGATGGTGTCATTTTTCATGAGCTTCCATGTGACATTAAATTGACTTTGCACAGTGCTGAGAGGGTTTCTTCATATGATAACAGTGTGACAAAGTGTGAATCCATCTCAGAAATCCCAAGGAAGATGAGGCATTTTTTAAATTAAATTTAATCTATGTGAATGAAAAAATATGATGTTGGAATAACTGATGTTACAAATGAAAGATCTCTGCTCAAAAGAAGTAGATTGAAAACTAAGCAATTAGTATGGCAATGTTGAACTCATAGAATGTAAAACACCATGAATGCAAAAAGTGAGAAAATTACATACACAAGTTATATTGCTATGGTTTTATGGAGAGAAAATTACTGAGCTATATATGTCAAATCTTTGGTCCAATACATCTCTGAAAGGACAGGGGACTAAGAGACAGAGAAAAAATTTAGAAAAATTAAAGAAACTTTCAACTGAATAAAAATATGAATATATTTGCACATATGTTGTTGCCCCAGTTCAGCAGGAGGGACCAGTTATCACTGTGTGGGGGTGATTAAAGCTATGTATTCTACACCCTCTATTCATTCCCCAAGAACAATGGACCATTTGCAGTAGCTGCCCAGGAAGTTGTTAGCACCCTCACACCCGGCCTGAGGGGGCGTGGCTGCTAATGGGCCATCAACGGTTCAACAATACCCCATGACTCACAGAGTTAATCACCCATTGTGTCAGTCCCCGCCCTGGGGGAGGGACTGGGTGCTCCCTGAGGGTACATAAATGGGGCTCAGAAGGCCTTGAGTGCCCTCTCATTGGATCCAGGGGAGCAGCAGGACCTTGACAGGAGGAAACCACCACTCTTGACCAGACTACGGCCATCACTCCTGACCAGACCACAGCCATCATCTGCACCAACAGGTTCTTCACTTCTTTTGCTTAGGACTCAGGGGAACCGTGTGAGTCTTGGCACCAGGGCTAACAAACTCCTTTGGGCTTGTGCCCTTGCCCTGGGACACTGGGTTATACTGTTGGGTTTTGGCGAGTTGAAAGCAGTTTTCTCTTGTGTCAGTGTATTTATGATAATATCTTCCATTAAATTGTAACTCTGACTTAAAAATCTCTCTTTTGGTGGGTCCGTTTCTCTTGCCGGTTTACCTCTAAACCAGCACAGTTGTTTAAGCATTGGCCTTAGAATTCCAACCCTTCAACAGAATGTTGCTGAAAGAAGACAGGCTATTTGGTTCTTTTTCTTTTTTACCTTTGGAATTTGATGGATGAATAGAAGACTTGAATTCCAATGCCTTTGCTCTTCATTGTTGAAGAAGATGCATGAAAAATATTATTTAACTGTAAACATCATGTATCTACATAAATGCATAAAGCTGAAACATTTGCTGCTAACTGTAATGGGGTCATTATTGGTGCAATGGCAGCTGCCAGCTATATCTCTTTGCCACGCTGTCTATCAGCAGGGTTCTGAAAAGTGTCATTACAAAACACTGTATATGTTCCATAACTCATTGACGGGCTTAATTTCTTTGTGCAGCTGTTTGTGTTGTTTTAGGCTACTGAGCTGTTTCATGGGAAGAAAACAAGAACATATTTTTAATTGTCTAGAAAATGAAGGATTTTGTGTGTAATATAAATATAGGTGAAATTCAGAGAAGTTTGGCAGTACCACTCCTGTACCAAGCTAAACAAGTGACTTTATTGTGTATTGTACACCATAAAGAGAGTATGATATTAATATTAATTTAGTAAGTTATGCTTAAAATCAAATAGGACTGAGGTCATCAATTTTGCCTCAAAAAATGAGTGCAGAGAGGAAGATTATTTGGCAGGGTAAAAGTTAACAAAAAATTATGCCCATCTACCATAACATACAACTGTGACTTACACGTTACCTATTAGGGGTTAGTGACTAAATACTGAGATACAAAACTTCTTTTCAAACTTTTTTTGAAAAAAATATTAGTTACATAAGCAAGGCTCTCACTTCTCCTGACTGCCTTATAGACAACAGCACAACTAACAATGGGGGTTTACATGAAGCTAGATGAACTCATATGCAAGCTGTGCTAAAATAAAGGACTTTTATTACCTCAAAGCAGAGAAAAAAGGACAGTGGACCACTATGTCCCCAAAGATATCTCACCAAGACTCCAGAAGCAAAAACCATCTCTCAAAGTGAAGATGATATGATATGAAAGACTGCAAGGCATGGAGTTTAACTTCTTGAAAGTGTTTAGAATTCTGTACTATGTTATTTTTAGATAGAAATTGCTGTTATTATCTTTGAGGCAGAAAACTAAGAGTTTAAGAGCATCCATAAGTGGTGTTGCAACATTTTTTTGTAATACTGAAGAATTAGAATTCAGACTTGAAATGAGGCATATCAGAGATACTGAAAGTCACAGACATTGGGCACTTAATTCACCCTGAAATCAGAGGAGCTTAGATATTTAAATATCTTCCGGGATGTGAGTTGAAATTCCTACCTTAATTTAAAAAGCCAGAACATCCAAAATCATCTGATCTCATTATCTTATAGAGCAACATGTAACAAAGTATTATTTTTTTTTCTCTGGAGTAACACAGAGCAAACAACTTCAGTTAAAATTTTCTCATAATAAAAAAATATTGTCCTATAGTAAAAAATATTAGCCTGTGTCATGAACTCAGCCTGTGACTATTAATTGAAAAATTTCTATAAAGCTTCCTACTAAGCCATGAAGGAGGGTAAACAGTGTTTAAATGTATTATTCTCCACATTAATTTTTATATCATTGACAAATGTGCTGTGAACTATCCCTGTCATCCTTTAAACTCAAGGTGATCCCAAACCCTATTGTCATTTTGTAGCAAATCTTGTAATATTCTTCCCCTTACTGATTTTATTCCTGTCTGCTGGTGTACTCAAAATTAGCTTAATTATAAGCTGATTCTCTTCTATTTCTGTTGCTGTTAGTTTTATTTGAAAAAACTCTCATGTAGGTTGTGTGGAGAAGCCACTGGTTAGCTACTCAGAATGGAAACAGCACACAGCAAGGAAAGCTCAGAAGATGGAGAAAAAGAAAACTAAGAAGACCTACCCTGGAACAGGGAACTGACCAACCTATGCAGGCCCCTGCCTGGTGTTTCAGAAAATTTTGATGTTCTTATAAGTTAGATAGAGATTTAGTGTATTAGAATAGTTAATATTACATTTCTATTGTTGGATTGTTCCCATTGGTTGTTCACCCTTTGCTTCCCTATTGGCTAGAGTTTGGTGCACTGCACCATTCCCCTTTTGTGGTTCACCCCACCTGCTTTATCCCTTGTTTGGCATGGTTTCCACCCCTGGTTCCCTTGTGCTCTGCCCTAACTCCACCCCAAACTCCTCCCTAGTTCTAGAACGCTCCATCCCGACCCTATATAAGTCTCATGCTCCCTTAATAAATCGGTCATTCCTGCTTTGCCCTCACTCGGAGTGGCTCGTCATTCTCACCCACATGGAACATGGGAATGTTGGTCTTAAAACTTACACAGCCTGGCTGACAACTGTTCTGGTAGGTTTTCTTTTGCAGAAGGTGGCTAATCTTTAACAGAAGACGTAGGTGATGAAGGAATGAAATTTCCCTAGGACATTCCAGGACAGAAGCTGAGATCATATCTGAGACAGGGATATGATATATTGAAGTGGCTGTGACATCACTGAAAGTTCTTACTGATCAGAATTGAAGTCCCAGCTGACAACAGTATTAGAGTGCAACTACAGATATTTGCATTTTGCTATTAACCCTTCTTTTGCTGCCATATCTATATTTGGACGTAACACTGACATTTTCAGCTGGAAATAGAACAAACTTTTTTCCTCTTTTCATTGTAATTTTATTGTAATTTCTCTTCCATCGGGTGTCAAAGCTCTTTGTCTATTCCACGTTTGACCCTAGACATCTTAGGAGAGCAGGCTTTTAGCAGCACTTAGAAAACTGCCAAATTTCATATCCATTACTTGCTTTCCATTTGTTATAAGCTATTTAGGCACTCATTGTAATAAAATTTAATTTTTCAATTTACGCATCTCTAGTGATTCCAAAAATCTTTACCTTGTTTATGAAGCTCATTTTTTTCAGTTCTGCTAGAACATCTATTACAAAGTATAGAAGGTGAGGGTAGTATAGAATTTTAAATTATCTAGTAAGTAGATAGTAGATAGCAAGTAGACATAATTTTGGATCTTGGGATTAATTTTTTTTTACATGATATTTTTTATATTTAATATTTTAGGTCCTGAGGAAGAACTGCTGCAGTGTTCATGCAAGAAAGGCTCTTATTTTTCTGGAGGATTATGGAAAACAGGATCTGAGATTAATTACAAGGTGTACTGAACTCTTTGGGTGGATTCCTACTGAGTGTGGATTCCTACTGAAGCTCTCTGTGGATCTCATTTTCCTCTAATGACATCTAGATTGTATACTGTGTAATCATGACTCTGTGCACTGACTAGATCTACGAAACCAACAACGTATCTTTAAGTCAGTTTTTTCTTGTAAAGGTCCACTTAGACAGTCTTACTATGACCTTTTCTATTAATGTAGTATACTTTTAAGAATGCACTGTGAGATTTGACACAATGTCCAGATTGTCACAAAAATTGATAAATTGTTTCAATTCTCATTTTCTCAACAATCTTTGCCTTATGAATGGATGAATATAATTTTACCCTGAGTTCTCTTTGCAGTCTTAAGATTGTCAAAAGAATGGATTAGATGTCGTTTTTTCTTCTTGTTACAGTCTTTGTCATGAGTTCTTGCAGACCTTTAATGCTTGATATGTTCTCATTTTCATTACATATTCTCATTCCCATAACAAAGATTATAATGAGAGAAGAAAATGTCATAAAATTAATCCATTCTCATAACAGACTGTAACGAGGATAGAAAATGGAACAAAATTAATCCATTCTCATTACAATGTGAAGACTGTAATAAGAATAGAAAATGGTATGAAATTTATCCTTCTTGTGACAATCTCAAAATTGTACCAGGGCAGGAAAAGACTGAAGATTAACTGGCCCTCAAGCAAAGGCTCTAACTGAAACTGGATTTTGGTACCAAAGTAATCCATAAATAAAAACCCAAAAAGTGTGATTCTGTGTTTGTGTAGAGATGCCATACATAAATAACTTATAATTCTAAAGATCCCTGAAATAGTTTGAGTTTTACATCTATACCACCACAGGGGACTGAAGGAAAGTATACACAGTTTCTAACATTAAGACCTTGAGGTCAAAATTTCATCTCATGATTGGAAAAAAAGTCATGTAAGTTACACCGTTAAAATTTCTTTCAGAGTGTCTAACAGAAAACTCATTATTTGTGTTCAACAAATCTTACCAAATATTTAAGGAGGTATTTTTGACTTTGAGACTTTTCATGCAGAAAACATAAAAAAACTTTTAACATCTCTCATTCTTCATGTCTGGGACTTGGTTCACAAAAGGTTTCAGGTACTAAACTCCTCCTAAGCATGATTTAAACAAGATGAAGGAAATTTTTTCTTTTATGCTAAATTATACCACATTAAGATGAAAGTACTCCTTGTCTCTTCAATTTTGTAATCCATACTGACTTAAAAAATTCCACATTAAATATTTAACCTAACAAAAAAAATAAACAAAACACCACTAAAAACTCAACCTGTTTTTTTTTTGACGCTTCTGACTCTAATAACTCTGAAAGAAATACCCAAGACATAATCCTCTATAATTTTCTTGAAAGTAATTTTCTTTTTGAAACCTCATCACAAAAATTACTTACTGGCTCCTATCTACTCTGTTTGATAAGGTGCACTCTTTAAGCAAGCTGTTAATATTTTTTCTCTTGTTCAGTGAGTATTGATTTGTCCAAGAGAAATAGGCAGACTTTTACTTTTACCACTATAGACATGCACCATTACGGCTGGGAATTTTGCTCACTGATGTTCTTATAGTGCTTTCTGAAAACTGCAGCCATAGAAGTTCTCATATCATGTAATTCTCAGGAATTTTCATGCTGTACAGTACTGCTTGCATAATTACATAGCATGACTAAAATATAACTATTCTTCAGAACTACATGTCTCATGTTATAAATAGGTCTCTAACACAGTTGATTGGAGCACGCTCTCCCCCCTCCCTGTCCCCCTCCACGTGGCCGGGTGGCAGGCCACAAGATCCTCCCCAGGTCCCAGTAAGGAGGACGCACACACTCCAGGCACAGGAAGCAGAAAGAGAGATTTATTCACCTGGTCAGGCCCTTTATAGGGCTCATGGCCAGGGTAAAGGGGAGGGATACAAGGGAAACCAATCAGAACACAGCCAGAAGGGGGCTTGAATACTAATTAGGAAGGGGAGAGGTGTCTTTGCCAGGGCCTGGGGAAAAGGGAGGTGGCTTTCTAAGGACCTGAGGAAAAAGGTAAACACAGCAATAAACCTTATAATACAGTACAGTAAAAAACTCAGGTTTAGTCTACTGCCACAGGTCTCCATTAGCCTATGTAAAGGACAGGAGAAATATGTAAAGAGAGCAACTGAAAATTTTTAATAATTTTTCATTTGTGTCATCCTTTTCTCCAGTCAGATTTGCTTAAATTTACAAAGCCTGATTATGAGCATTCACAGTTCCTGCTGAATTTTGAAAAATAACTCTGTGTTTTTTCCCCACAATTTTTCATTGAATAGCCTCAATGAATGACTCAGCCTTTCTTGTCTACTGAGGTAAAAATCCACTGTCCTATTATGCCAGTGAAAATCCCTCCTTATGTCTTGCTTTTCCTTATCTTAAATGTGAGCTTACTGAACTAGACACTCCTCGCTTTATCTTATTTTTAAGTACCATCAGTATGTGAAAAGCTGTGGGCTTATTTTTTTTTCAGAAGGTCTTCCTTTTTAGCAGGTCTCAAACAGTAATATTTGTTACCTTCTCTCTCACCTACAATTACTAAAACCTGTAAGTGTCTCAAAGATTTTGTTTGTTGCTGAACCATCATTTCCAGTGAACTGCCTTCCTACCATTTGGTCAAGAAGGTGAAAAAGAATGAAATGGCTGAAGCTCAGTTCAGGAACGTATTGTTGTAAGAGTATAAAATGGTATGCTTTCTAAAAGTGGCATAGAATTATTACATCTGGCTTTATTTTCAGATAGTGTTCTCCACTGTCAAAGCAAATTTCCGTGGTGGGAGGTTTTTCTGCTGAGAAAGTCCTATAAATCATCTGATCATCAGTGTTACATATTTTATACACAATTCACCAACTAGTTGTATTGGTCCAAATGTTATGTGGATCTTGGATGCTCCTTTTATGTCTGATAGATATACCAGTAAAAGGATAACACACTTGGAACTAGAAGTTTTATCTAACTGGGAATTCAGTGGACCTGTTTCTAGACAAAGTACATTGGTATGAGTGTGTTATACGTAAATATGTATGTTTCATAAATTAAATGGGTATACTTTGAAATGCAGTTTATAATTTCACTTTACAGTCTTACAAAACTTACTGCAAGAACTGGTAAACCACAAGTACCACTCCTGGATTTATTCTCATGTTTTGCATGAGCAGTTGGTCTAGATATATTCTTTCAAGTGGAGAAAAGGCCATTTTTGAATTTTGAAGACTGTAGAATTTTCCTCTCTGCCAATAAACTAGCACTGACTCAGTATAAGTCACATTTGAAAAGTAAAATATTCATTTGACTGCACACAGTTCATGACTTATTTATGAATGGATAAGTTTTTACAGGATGCAGAATTAACTCTTCTCCCTGTAGCAGACAGAGGTTAAAAAAAAAGAGGAAGGGTAAACAGAGACTGTCATTACCCATGCAGTAATGTCCAGGCAGTGCATACAAATGCCTTTTGTTTTTTATTGCTGTCAGTAATCAAGCATTTAACATTTAGTTGCACTCTATTCCATAACCAAAATGCTAGGGGAGTTCTTGAAAATAAAATGAAATGTTCTCAATCACAGTGTATATATGAGTTTTCTTTAATTATCTGAAGTAATGATCTTGGCATCTTTCCTCAGAAAAATCTAGCTATTTAATTTTTTTTCTAATTTGTATTGTTTCGTTATCTTTTCTTTTTCTTTCTTCCTTTTTTTCACCATTTTGAATCTTTCTCCCTGACACTGAAAATACACTGAGAACCCTAAAACTCTATTGCACAGCCAAGACCTTTGAATATTGGGACATCTGACCAACGATGAACAATATAAGTACACAAAATAAACAAATTACATTTTTCTGCCAAAGAGACCTTCCTTGGCCAGATCTCTTGTTATCCAACTAAGCAAGAATTTCTTTCAAAGTTTTCAGTAATATATGTAAAGTTTTATTTCCTAAAGAAAAAGACAAACACAGTGGGTTTGGTACCAGCGAAAAAAAAAAACAAAAGAAAAAGAAGTCATAGGAGCCTTGATTGCCTCTGAATACTCTTGATTCATATTGCAGTTCTGTATTATCCAAGAACACATGCAGACAATGAAGCTTATTCACAATGCATGTGGATGTGCAGACATGGAATAAATCTGACATAAGCAGAATTTATGCACAGAAATAGTTACACCGTACAGGCCCAGTATCTTTTTATGAGTTTGAGATGCACTGCCTCTCAGCCTTGCAGCTGGTATGCCCCCAGTTACAGGACTATTTAGGTTAGAAGAGATGTCTTTAGACCAGTGGGTCCCACTGCTTTGCTCAAGCAGAGTCAGCAAGACTGGGTTGCCCAGGACTGTGTCCAGCTGCATTTTGCATGTATCTGTAGGAGACTTCACAGCTTCTCTGGGCAACCTAGTCCTGTGTTTGACCACCTTAAAAAGCATTTCCTGGTGTTCCCGGGGAACCTCCTGTGTTTCCGTGTGAGTCCAATGCCTCATTTAGCACCACTGAAAAGAGGCTGGCTTCATCTTCTTCCTTCCTTCCCATAAGTTGTTTCCATATGTTGAGAAGATCTCCTTGAGCCTCCTCTTACACAGTCTGAGAAAATAATCAGCTCACTCAGTCTCTTCTCATATGAAGAATGTCTCAGAATGCAGGACAGTGACCACTGATCCCTTCAATTGAGCTGCCTGAAAATGGCTTGAACTCTAAGATTTATTGCTGCAAGTAGCTAAGTCACACAAAAGTGATAGATTTGTGTCACAACCATATCTGCATTATAAAAATAGGTGGGGGATAGCACAAATTGTTTGTGAAAAGATTCAGAGGATAGCTCAGTTTTGGCTGATTTCATGTGTTCCATGCACTTCTGATTTGGAAGTTTGTAAGCCATTTCAAGGATGTGAACATTCTTGTCCAGTTCTATGTATTTATATTCAGGGACTGACAATATTCTTAGGGTTTTTTTTTTTATCTGTCTTGGTAACAGTACAAAGTCATGCTAGACCTGGGGGAAATGAAAAATTCCTCCTTTGAAGTCATAGCTTGTTTTGTCTTGCTAGGAAGCACATGCCTCCTGGACTGTGGATTAGGAAAGGGTAGCATCTTGATCTGTCCACACCTGGTCTGTGAGGGGGAGTAAAAGAAGAGTAAGGTTTCCAAACTTCTTTTTCCTCCTTAAATTAGGGCTGCCACACAGTATTTCAGTGTGCAATGCAAAGTTGCTTTCTCTGTGTCCAAACTGAGAAGAAACCAGTCTTTTGGTCCAATGTTATTCAACTTCTGTATCAGTGATCTGGACAAAGGGACAGAATGCACCCTCAGCAAGTTTGCTGATGATATGAAACTGTGGGTAGCGGTGGGACCACTTGGGGAGCTTCTCCAGGTCTCTCTGGATGGCATCCCATCCTTCAGGTCTGTGTCAGCTGCACTGCTCAGTGGGTCATCTCCAAAATTGCTGAGGATTCACTTGATCCTTTAATGTGTGTCATTACTAAAGACACTAAATAACACTGGTCCCAGCACTGACTCCCAAAGGACACCGCTTATCACTGATGCCCATTGAGACACTGAAATGTTAACCTTTCCCCTCTGGATGCAACTGACCAGCCATTTCCCCATCCATTGAATAGCCCACTCATCAAATCCATATCTTGCCCATTCCTTCCCATTCCTTCTGTCTAAATTGGAAAATTTAGTCTACTTTTAACTATTGCTGGTTAAAATTCTCTGTTTTGAAAGCAGAGTTTTGGGTTTAGTATAACAATTATCCCCAATGACTACATATATTTATTATTGAATAACAATATTTAAACTGAGATCTGAAAACCTCTAATGAAGACACCAAAATTATGCTCTAGAACACACTATTTTTGAAGGAACAGACATAACATAAAATAAAGTTATTCTTATGAAACAGATTAGAAGACCAATTAATCAAAAGCCACCAATTATTAGCAAGTAGTCTGCATCAAATAGGTTCATGTTTGTGTGCTCTACTGACATAAACGTTATATTAATAAACTCCATGCTCTGAAATATAAATTCTAATCATTACATAAGGAAAGAGAGATGCATTGTTTTTCAGCAGGTTGCTACAAGTAGAAAAATTATCCTCAAATATATGAAACAAATCTGAATTTTATTCTTACTCTACTCAATTATTTAATCTTGCTGACTGTCTAAAATTGAGTCTGAAGAGTTTTAAGAATGGGGTGCTGTATTTTTGACATGTTAAAATTAGATAACTAAATGAAATTTTGCTTTTAAGAAGAGAGGTGAACAAAATAATAATTGAACAAATCCTTCAATCAGGCAACAGAAAATAAGAGTAAATGCTATTTGCACTCATAAATTTTAGCACAAATGGATCTGCTATAGCACTACTTAAAACAAACAGTAAATAAAATGTAACTGCCCACAATCTGTTAAGAACTGTTGATGCCTTCAAATACATAACTTTGATATTGTGCTATATTGCTTTCACAAGAACGTTCCTCAAACAGTTTTCAAGGTTAATTTTGCTGATGTTCATCTTGCAGGGTAAGAAGATATGATTCTGTCTCTTTGCTAATTTCCTTGCCATCTTGTTTCATATCAATAACAGTTCTAAATGAAGTATTTATCTTTTGTCAAGTCCACCTTTTGAATTTGTCAATCTGTTATATTTCTAAAAGAAATATGGATACTTCAAAGAATGTTGGAACATAATCTGCTTCTAGTTAGTGAGATCGCTGAGGATGTTGTATACTTTCAATAGCATTGTAGATCGAGCTGCTGTGTTTCTCCATTTCTATTCCTGAGTAATTAAAATTGAAGGGGATTTGCTTAAACCTGCTCAAAACTGCCTGCCCCTGTGGCTGTATAGCAGAATGGGGAGAAAATTAAATCGTCACAGTGTCAAGCATTAAGATATAAATTAACTGTATGAACCTTAAAGTTTAACTTTTCAGGTAATACCCATGAAAAAGTATTTTATTGCTTATATCACTCACATAAGTAATTCTACTGAAAAAAACCTATTCTTCTAAGTATTTGTTTAATTTGAGGGTTGTGATGCTTTTGGACACAGGCAGCTAGTTTTTGACTAAATTAATAGATTCAGTCTTGAACTAAAAACTAGATGTGACAGCAATACTGCATGTTCAGAAATTTCTTTTATTAATGCACATGTTTCTAGTTTAATCTGAATTTCCGTTCATTGAAGAGCACAAAAACTTTAGGGCTTGGTGCTGTGAAATACAGCCCACAAATGTTCACTGATTCACATCAGCTGAAGATCTGGTGTGTTACTTTGCATTTGAGGCTACAGATTGTTCAGCTGTGCTATTGCCATTTACTAATGACTCAGGAAAGTATTTGAAGTACTTGTAAGCTTGTAAGCTGATCCACATATTAACAGTTGAAAGAAATATTCAGATTTTATTAACATGTAGGTATTTTCCACATGCAACCTTTTTAAAGAAATTTATCCTATGACAATAATAATTTGTAATCCATATGAAATGCCTTACCTGTAATAAGAACTCAGGCAAACATGACAGAGCTCATAACAAATGAAGCTGACTCACACTTGCCAATATTTTGTAGTAAAAAAATGGCTTCATACGATAGACTGACATAGAACTACAGCAGCAATAGAAAAAGAAATGACAACAAAGGTTTTGATTTCACTATGCTGTTTAGTCTACATTGCCTTTTCCATTTCCAAGTGCAGTAGAGAAAAAAAAAAAGAAAACAGAAACCAACAGTCTGTGGGGTTTGCACTCTGTTACCAGTTACACCATTTTTGGATAAGAAACAGAAAAATTAGTTATTCTGACTATTTACACTTTGAAGGTGCGGTTCTCAGTCAAGCCTGCTGACCTTGCTTTATCAAAATGGGGAGTTGTTACCACACCTTTTCTTTTCATATACCTTGGTAATCTGGTTGAAAGCTGCATTTTTAAATATTTTTTTAATTAATTAATGTTTCATTGAAAAGTTAGTTGAGTTTTGTTATGAAGAGACCCACCAAAAGCTGGAGCCAGAACAAAGAAGCAGCAGAGGCATGTGACTAGGATTCAGAGACAAAGCAAAGAGTGCTCTGTTAAGGTTGTCTCAGCTGATGTCAAGAAACTGAATCTTGAGAAAGACTCAGAACTGACACAGTTAAGAATTTCCATCCACCAATATCTTTCTCTAGATTTCCGCAAGCAAAAATAACACATTTTTGAATGTGTTAGATTCCCCATTATTATACTAAATGCACTAGTGCTTCAATTAGTGTATTAATGAAGCACTGAAAATGAAGGCAGAAAAGTCACCTACAAACAAATAGAATTTGAGAAGAATTTTAAACACTGTTCACACATGCTCCTTTCTAATGAAATACAAGGTGCCAATGGTTCAAACACTTCTATCAATGACCAACTTTAACTATGAATGTTTTTTTCCTTAAAGTCAGTCAGTCTTCAGGGACTTAAAATGAAAATTATGTAAGAGTATACTACATTGCTGAATTAATTGGAATGATCTACTCAAGTAGTACAGGAACACATAGCTCAGATGGAGAAAGTAGAAGTACAAAGCCATTTTGTAGAGTGTTCATTATACTCTATGCATTTGGTATAGCTAAAAAATGTTGATGCAGCTTATTTCCTCAGTAATAATAAAATCATAAGTTCAACAATCCTTTCCAGGCAACTGTGGAAAAAATTGTTTGTCCTGTTGAGTTCACCAGGGAATTTTCAGCTGCTCAGTTGTTCGACCTGTTTCCTCACTGATTCCCTGGGGAAGATACCTGCATGCAAAAGCACCCTGCAACCTTTATCATGCTTGAGATGGATCACCTAACACAGGAATGAAGGACCATCACATTTTAGTTCCAAAATGTCACTTACAAGGGAGAGAGTAACCAGCATCAGTACTTGATTAACAGTTCAAATTCAGCCTGCTCTAATATTCAAAATTAAACCCAGTTATTTTTATTTTAATTTCGGGAAAGCTGACCTGATACCCTGGTAGTCTAGAACAATCTGAGGTTTAAGACAATGCTGCATAAGTGAAAATTATAATTATGGATGTTCCAGTTCTATTGGTAGATCACCCATAAAAGCACTTAGCTAAGCATGAGTGAGCAGTATTTGGTGGGGGGAGAGGGGAAATAAAAAAAAAAAAAAAAAAAAAAAAGAAAAAAATTCCAAAAAAAAANGAAAAAATTCCAAATAAACAAAAACAAACCACAAAACCCCCCAGCCTAAAACAAACACAGAAAAGAAAAACAAAACAGAGGAAAACCAAACCCAAAAATTCCCCCCTCCCCCTAAAAAAGGCAAAAGTCATATTTGCAAGGGGGGTAGGGAGGATCTGGAAATTATCCCAAAGAAAATATTTTTTTAAAAAAAAGCCTTTCCTCTTTAAAAAGAATAGCAGGTAGCTATTGAGTGGTTGGAAATCTTTTTGGAGGTAGTTTCAAAAAATGTTTTCATTGATCAGGTGGAACTTAAAAATAATCAAGTTGAATAGCTGAGTTTAAAAAAGGTAATAATTCAATTAATTGCCTGAATTTCTACTGCATCTATATAGTTAAGCTGAGTGTCAACTTTGATTTATAAAATACCAATATTTCAGATTCTATCTTGACAAAATGGATAAAAAAAACCCCAAACCCTAAGGTTTTGAAGCTTCTTTAGGGTTCAGTCTTTTCACTGGGAATCTTTCACAGACTTCAGGTGACACAGAAATCAATCTCTAAATATGAGTTTATTTCTGTGTAGTTTCATAAGCTGCTTCCATGCAATTTGCCTGCAATGAACTCTGTTCACCCTACTTATGCCAGAAAAAAATCTGTTTTGAAGGTCAGCTACTGCATGTGGCATCCTTTTAGTGAAGGTGCTTGCCAACTTCATTTTTTCTTATGTAACATATGTAAGGTTTCTTTCCAACAGCTTTACCATTACCATTCTTGCTCGTAGCATATCTTTTATGTTTATATTTGAACTATCTGGGGCATTTTATGGATCTTCATTTTAAGGAAATTTTTAAAAAAACAAACAAACCAACCTCCAGCAAGACCAGCAGAAAAATATAATAATTCATTCTCTTATAGAATTAGATGTTGGCATTTGCAAATAAGAATGTGCATTCTGTTTAGCTTATATAATGCTTATATAAATGGATCTTATGCAAATGAACATTTTTTGCAAGGATCTGCTTTATTGTCTTCAGTATATTTTCCTGAACTAAACTTGCACAGGTCCTAATTTTACCTTAAATTTAACATTTAAGACTTCAAGCATTGAATAGTGAAATAATTTACAGTCATTAAAGAAACTGAGCCTGGTCAGAACATTTACTATATGAAACTTCCAAAGCATAGCATAAAAATATTAAGTACACCCTCAGGTTTTTTAAGCTATACTTTCCATAATAAAGTTTACCAGAAATTATAGTAATTTGATTACATGGTGGTCCAGGTAACTATGTTATGCTACAGAATAAATTTAAAGCTTAAAAACCTGACTGGTTAAAATTTAAATTTAGCAGCTTTGCTGATAAAACGCTTTCAGCTTCCCCTCCCACTTATCTGTTAAGAGGTTGTGTGTTGATTTTTATTTGGTGAATCAGACAGGGCCATGTAGGGCTGAAAGGAGTTCATCATTAGAGAGAAAGACCCTGACTGGTTTTTATTAGAGCATTACAGAATGAAAAAAAAGTAATCTTTGCTCCAAGCAGTGAAGCACAATACAGAAGGCCCAGAGTAGGTGAAAAAAATGAGACAATTAGTCTCACAAATTAGTGCTGACAATTTGTCAACATTATGAGAAATATGATCAGCCCCAGAGCAACCTAACTATGAAAGTAGTTCCTGTAGATACCATGGCAAAGGTGAATTTTAAGGAAAGATTTCTACAAAGCTAATAAAAAAATCTTTATATATGTATGGACAAAAGAGTACTGCAGAGTGGAAACCTGAAGATACTTGTTTGAAAAAGTAACATTGAGTGTTGTTGTAACAGTGAGCCTGTGAAGGAGATAAAGAAACCAACCTAAGTGCCTTTTAAACCTGAGGCTTTTTTACTGTATTGTAAAATAGAGGTTTCGCTTTTTCCCCTGCATCACCTTCCTCCTTCCCCAGACCCCGTGGGAGAAAACCCCTTATCTTTCTAATTAGCATGCAAGAATGTACCCTTGGCCAGGCTATGTGAAACCCCCTCTGATTGGTCTGTTGTTAACCCTTCCCCTTGAATCCTATAGGCTGTGAAGCCCTATAAAAACCCTGGCAAGGTGAATAAACTTGCTCTCTCTGCTTTCCTGCCCCATGGTGTTTGTTTGTTTGTGTGGGTGTGTGTGTTTGTGTCTCTGTCTCTTTGCTGGGGCGTCTGGAGACCACATGGCTGCTGACCACATCATGGCCTGGGAGGGGATGGGAAAGGGGGGAGCGAACCCCCCAACTGCTGCATGTTGTCATCTTTGGTTAATCAGAGGCACAAATCAACTTCTCAGAGGTGAATGAAAGGAGACTGATACAAGCACTGATTGTATATGAAAGGCCTTGAAAGCGAAAAAGGAACTCTCATGTTGGACAATAAGAAGGAGAAAGGCAAAAAGGCCGCAATCCAGTTCTACATAATGTTGCTGTACCTGATGTCGGATATTTTGTCTTCCATAAGGAAACATATTAAGAGACATTTAAATGCCTCTTAATTTAAATGTCTCTCTGTCAATGTTTAAGAAGGATTGTTTTTCTCTTAGGCCCTCATTAATAAAACAAAACAAAACAAACAAAATAGCCCCATATATACAAGAGTGAGTATATGTATGCTTGATTGTGAAAGCCACTACTGTAGATTGTCCAATCCCCTTCCACAGTTAACATTTAACTTCAGTATGTATTTAGAATTTAAGGAGTAACTCACATAAGAAAAACATGTTTCCATTTCTGGTCTTCCTTTGGAACTCACAGAGAATGTGCAATTATGGAGTAACATCCCAGTTTTAATTTGGATGCTAAGGTAAAACTCTAACAGGTACAATTTCTACCTTTAAAATGTATAAGGAATTAATCAGAAAAGGCCCAGCCTGTTATATAAGAAGTTTTTTGAGAAATACTATTCTAAAAATGTAAGCTAACCACTCAAAGTTCCTCTACATCTTCAGCTTCTAAAATCTATGTCTCCAACCTAATCATACTTTTTTCCAAGCTGCTGGGCACGTCCCATGAATTGCATTCCAAACTATTTTGTTACAAAGCTACAATTCAAGCATTATATATCATGTGGCTGATGGAAGATAAATCTAGGGCTTTCATTCACATCCGTATGTTACAGCCCAGTTAGCTTTCTGGCTGCATCTACTCTGTAACAATCACTCATGGAAGGACGGGTTACAAGTGTTTAGATGAGCAAAGTAGAATAGTTTTTAATGTTAGAAAGGGGCTGTTCAAACAGAGCACTCAGAGATTGACAACTACATGCCATTACAAATGTTCTTTACTTAAGCCATTAGATTTTAAATATCAATTTAAAAATACCAGACAGTCTCTCCTGCCCTTGGCAATGACCAGTAAATTAATAGCACCGAGAGCACTGCAATGGCTCTTTCCAGATTCATTAGTCTCGTAAAGTATATGTATATCTATATTCCATTAGCATAAGAACACAAACATTCTTTTTAAAACATCACTTCCAGTGACCAAAATGAATTGTGAGCTCCACTTTTAAAATAGCGGTAGACACACCATATAAAATTACTGAGGTTTGAAAGAAAAAAGTGCATGGACATATTCAGGCTGTTGTTCAGTTGAAGTAGGAATTGGTTTGGACAGGTTTGCCCAACTTGTGCTTGCTGAATCTAAAGGAAAGTCAGTCACTGACTTCAATGAGAGTACTCTCAGTCCTACACTCTTCTGTCTTTGAAGCTACATTAAAGTACAGAAATAAGTCTGCCAAACATTTGTAATAACCAGCATTGCCCCTCATGTAATTGCCATCCAGGTTCATTGCAAAATACAACAAAATACCAAGGTTTGGGTCATAACCAGGAGTTCACTGCTTTCCAATCTCTGCAGCTACTTACAGCACTAGACTATACAAAACATATTAATGTTATCCTGATCTTGTCTCTTTGAGGAAAATTACCTAGTGAATCATCTTTTAACTACAGACAGACAACTGTAGGGTTTTTGTGTGGGGTTGGAGGGGTGATTGGGAGGGTGCATATGGGGCTTAGATGGGAAGGTTTTTGGGGAATTTGGTTTGGTTTTTATTTTTTTTGTTGTTGTTTGTTTTTTGTTTGTCATTGGTTTTATTTTTTTTTCCCTGTGGTGTGCATGGGGGGTGTGTGCGTCTGATTTTTTTGTTTGTTTTTTTCAAGACATTTTGATTTCTCTTTCCTTGTCACAGTTCAAATATTTGAGCTTTGTAGAGGAGCTAGATATTGAGTAGGCAGAGTTCTCATACATAGAATGCATGAACCAGATGTCCCATAATCCACTGTCATATAGAACTCTTCCTATCGTATTAGTTCCTCAGTGTAAAAGCAATTTTTTAAAAGATGTCTTCTGACTGCTCAATGCCATGTATCCTGCCATTTTACTTAAAAAATCAGCATGAAGGAAATTTTCATCCGACAGTTTCTTTAACCTTTGTGTGTTCAGCCAAGATTTTATATGGTAAATAGAAAGTCATGCCAATCCTCAGCTTTAACAAGACATTTTACCTCCAAATATTCACATCAGGAACTACGAATGGCCATAGTATTACAATGTTTCCGTATTTTAGGGGTTATAAGCAGCAACTTAAAGCTGTCCTGGAGGCTTAGTCAACATAAAATTTTTGTTTTGGAATAACACAAAAGCAAGAAAACCTAGATCCATCAATGTCTGATAAAAGTTTGCAGTCAAAATCCATCTTCCCAACTCCAAACTTTCTTTATTCTTCAAGGAAGCACTCATGTGGTGAAGTGAGGTTTCTTCCAATACACTTCAACCTCTCCCACAACTGACATGCTTTAATTTGGTCAGGTATGAGTTGGCCAAATGGTTGGACTAGATGGTCACTGTAGGTCCCTGTTATGGGCAGAATGGGAGTTTCAGGCAAAGTTTATTAGAGAAGCTCTCCCGGTGAATTACAAGGAACAGATAGGACCTCATTGTTTTTTTAAACTCCTTCTCAGAGAGGAGAAATAAAGAAAGTGTTTGACCATCAGATGTCCCTGGGCCAGCCTTGTCAGCTCAGCAGCTTTAGATA
>WBMV01009021.1:16385-26765 GCA_013396655.1 Campylorhamphus procurvoides | reverse complement strand
CGGGTGGGAATGGGGGCAGAGACAGGGATAGGAACAAGCACAGAGAATGAGTGGGGATAGTGACAGGGATGAAGTGGCAATGGGGACAAGGAATGGGTGGAGGTGGGAACAGGGATGGTGACATGATGTTGGGGTGGTGATGGGGGCAGTGATGGGGTGGCAGTAGGGGCAGGGATGGGGTGACAGTGGGGACAGGGAATGGGAGTGATGGGGATAAGGAGGGGGTGGTTTTGGGGCAGTGCTGGGTGAGGATGTGGATAGCAGTGGGGTGGCAATGAGGCTCATTGGGTGCAGCAATGGGGTGGTGATGGGGACAGGGAAGGCTTGGCAACAGGCACAGGGACAGGGTGACATGGCACCCACTCATCACTTTTCCATTCTCCCACAGGGCCCAGCTGGTCCCCGTGGTCTCCCTGGCCCTCCTGGTGCTCCCGTGAGTGTTTCCTCTTCCTCTCCCCTTGATTTTGGTGACAAGTAACCCCCAAGGGTCTTTTGGGTGGTGGGAGGTGGGTGGGATATCCCACCCTTCCTGACAGCTGTGGAAGCACGTGCGGACACATGTCCTCATGCCACCATATGGGGGGACACTTCCACTACCACTGGGGGCTTCAGGCCCAAACTTTTCACTTTCTAACTCATTCATTCCCTTTTTTTTCCCCCACAGGGTCCTCAAGGTTTCCAAGGTCCCCCTGGTGAACCTGGAGAGCCTGGTGCTTCTGTAAGTCCTGCCACCTTCTGCTCCAGTTGATGTCCTGTGGGGATGGGGACAATGCTGCTGGTTGCCAGCCCTGGCTGTAGCCCCACTGCTCTGGAATCTGTGGGAATGGGGCTGGCAGAGCCTGGCACTGCCCAGGATGGGCAGCAGGGTGACAGGGGACAGCTGTCACCCACAGCATCCTCACTCCTGTCCTACATCTCTCCTAGGGTCCCATGGGTCCCCGTGGTCCCGCCGGCCCCCCTGGCAAGAACGGAGATGACGTAAGTGGCCTGTCCATGGGGTCCACCCCCAGTGTAAGGCCTGGTGGCCCTGACAGCCCCTCCAGGTGAGCAGGAGCTGCCTGGCTTGGGGACATGCCACCAACCTGGTGTCCTTCTCCTTAGGGTGAAGCTGGAAAGCCCGGCCGCCCTGGAGAGCGTGGTCCCCCTGGCCCCCAGGTGAGATGCTCCCCATGGGACACAGGAGGGGACACTCCCCACTGTGCTCTACTTGTGGCACCAGCTGTCTGTTCCCTTGGGGACAGGGGTAATGGGCTGCAGGGACAGCCCTCCCAGCATCTCCATCACCACCTCCCCTTTCCTTCTAGGGTGCTCGTGGTCTCCCAGGAACTGCTGGCCTGCCAGGCATGAAGGGACACAGAGTGAGTGCCCCCTCCCAAGCTTGTGAGATGTAGAGGATCCTCAGCCTCATTAGGGATCCCATCCTGACCCCCCCACCCCTTCTCTCTCCTGTCCCCCAGGGCTTCAGTGGTCTGGATGGTGCCAAGGGTGAGCCTGGACCTGCTGGCCCCAAGGTGAGGAGCAGTGGCCATGTCACCCCTGTCCTGGTAATGTCATCGCTGCTCCTCCTCCCTCCAGAGCAGCTCCCTGATGTTGTCCTTCCTCCTAGGGTGAGCCTGGCAGCCCTGGTGAGAACGGTGCTCCTGGACAGATGGTGAGTTCTGGACCCCTGAGGGGCAAGGAGGGAGTTTCTGGGCAAGAGGGGATGGGGATGGAGGGCAAGACCTTGTGGGGAAGCAGCTCATCCTCAGGGATGCTTCCCCAGGGATTCATCAGAGTGGGGGCAGGTTTAACTCCATTGAAATGTCACTGTGGGCAGGAGCAGGGAGACAGGGGCACAAACATAAGAGCAGGCTCAGAAAGGGGAAAGTGCCGGTCCAGGTGACCCAAACATGTCCTAAATGTGTCCTGTCCCTTCCCCAGGGTCCTCGTGGTCTTCCTGGTGAGAGAGGCCGTCCCGGTCCATCTGGTCCCGCTGTGAGTATCTGGTCTGGGTAGGGCTGAGACCCCCTGCCTGGGGTATGGGGGCCTGGGGGTCACCTCTCCCACCTGTGGGCATCCCTCATGGATGTCTCCTCTCCTGCAGGGTGCTCGTGGCAACGATGGTGCTCCTGGTGCTGCTGGTCCCCCTGTAAGTACCCCCCAAACCTGCCCACCCTCCTCCAGCATCCAGCATTGCCTCCAGCTTCTCCAGAGGGAGATCCCATCCCAGCTTCTCTGGGAAATTCTGGGTGGTGGCCAGAGCTCTGCTGCCAGGTGTGGGAGGTGGGATCCCTCCTCTGACATGTTCCCTCTCTCCCATTTAGGGTCCAACTGGTCCTGCTGGTCCCCCTGGCTTCCCTGGTGCTGCTGGTGCTAAGGTAGGACCTGTCTGACTATCTCCTGGGCTGGGATAAACTGGTGGGAACTGGAAGAGTGGGATGGGGAGGAGGATTGAACGTGGAATGGGTTCCCAAGCCCTAAGTGCCATGGGCTGGACACTGCTGGGGACAGATAAGGATGTCCCCAGACAAATCCTGTGGGCATCTCTCCTGGCTTTGCCTCCATGGGGAAGGAGGTGCAGATGGAGGGGAAATCAGCCATATTGGGAATCAGGGCAGCCCTCATGCTCATAGCTCTTCTTTTGTCCTCTTCTTCCCCAGGGTGAAACCGGTCCCCAGGGTGCTCGTGGCAGCGAAGGTCCCCAAGGTGTCCGTGGTGAACCCGGTCCCCCCGGCCCTGCTGGTGCTGCTGGTCCTGCTGTAAGTGACATTTGATGGCTCCTTGTCCTTTGGCCTCACGTCCTGCCAGCCCTGCCATAAACCTCCTCTTCCTCTTTCTCTCCACAGGGCAACCCTGGTGCTGATGGTCAACCTGGTGCCAAGGGCGCAACCGTGAGTGTCCCTCACTTCCCCCCTTCCAGCTCCAGGATGAAGGGCTGTGCTGCTTCCTCACACCCTCCTCTGCCTCTTCCAGGGTGCTCCTGGCATTGCTGGCGCTCCCGGCTTCCCCGGTGCCCGTGGTCCCTCCGGACCCCAGGGTCCCAGCGGTGCCCCTGGTCCCAAGGGTAACGCTGTGAGTATCCCTGGACACCTCCATCTTCTTCTTCATGGGGTTGGATCCCTTCCTCTGCTCCAGCAAGCTGATGTCCTAGCTGGAGGTGTCTCCTCTGGTGTCCCCTGGTCCCTCCAGCCCTGCCCAGTGCAGGGTGGTGTCAGGGGGTGACAGATGTTGAGCACTCTCCTCCCTCGGAGGGGTCATCGGGATGTGGCTCAGGGCTCCCTCTGCTCCTTAATCTGGTGTTAAATGGCTTTTCTCTCTTCTCTCCATCCACTTCCAGGGTGAGCCCGGTGCTCCAGGCAACAAGGGTGACACTGGTGCCAAAGGCGAACCTGTAAGTGACCCTCCAATGTCCCATCGGGGTCTCAGCCCCTCCTGGTCCCAGCATGTCCTGTGGATGCTCATCCCTTCACCTCCTTCCCCAGGGTCCCGCTGGTGTCCAAGGTCCCCCCGGCCCTGCTGGTGAGGAAGGCAAGAGAGGAGCCCGTGGTGAGCCCGGCCCTGCTGGACTTCCCGGCCCTGCTGGCGAACGTGTGAGTAGGAGCACCCCTGTCCCCATCCCTGCCATGTCCCTGTCGCCATTCCCGTCCTCCTCCCATCTCCTGATGTCCAGCAGCCGAACCTTGGGCGTGCTCGAGGTCACTGTGGTGACATCCCCAGCCCCTACTCAGCAGGGACACCAGTTTGCTCCCACTGGTGGCCATGTCTTACAGTGGATCACCGCTCCCCTGCACCCCCAAGCCCCCCGAAGTCACCCCGTGTCCCCACACTGACCCCTGTCGTGTCCCTCGCAGGGTGCTCCCGGCAGCCGCGGTTTCCCTGGCGCTGATGGCATCGCCGGTCCCAAGGTGGGTGCCCGTGTCTGTCTGCGTGAGGAAATTGTGTCAGTGAGGCTCTGGGGACACTGGGCATTGTCGCCTGTCCCCATCCAGCGGCCAGACCAGCTCTGTGCCGCTGCCCACTCCAGTGACACAGCTCCTGTCCTGTCCCCGGGTGCCGTCCTGCGGTTGGGGTAACCCCTCTCCCACCCTTCGCAGGGTCCCCCCGGCGAGCGCGGCTCCCCCGGCCCCGTTGGCCCCAAAGGATCTCCTGGTGAAGCTGGACGCCCCGGTGAACCCGGTCTCCCCGGTGCCAAGGTGAGCATGGCACGGTGACACGGTGGCACCGGCAGCAAGGAGCCACACCAGCACGGCCGCGGGGATGGACACCGCCTGCCCCGCTCTCCGTGCCGATGGAGAAGCCGCTTTCCAGGATGCTCCCGTTCTCTGGAGCATCTCCCGGGGTACCTGAGCTCCTGACCCACTTCTCATTCCCTTGCAGGGTCTGACTGGAAGCCCCGGCAGCCCCGGTCCCGATGGCAAGACTGGTCCCCCTGTAAGTTGTCCCTGCTGATGTCCCCTCCTCCCTTGGCTCACCATGGGCTCAGCTAACGGGGTATTGGTGCCCCCCTAACAGGGTCCCGCTGGTCAAGACGGTCGCCCCGGTCCCCCCGGCCCCCCCGGAGCCAGAGGTCAAGCCGGTGTGATGGGATTCCCTGGTCCCAAAGGTGCTGCGGTGAGTGTGACCCTCCCCGGGGGCTGCGAGGGTGATGCTGCACTCTGGTCCATGAGGGATCCGGCCCTCTGGTCACTTCCACCACGCGGGACGGTGGTTATGGGTGGGCAGGTGGCTCAGGGGACCTGTCCCCCATTTCCCTGGTGTCTTCATGGGTCTCATCCTGCTCTCTTTTTAGGGTGAACCCGGCAAACCCGGCGAGAGAGGTGCTCCCGGTCCCCCCGGTGCCGTGGTGAGTATTTGTAGGAGCACAGACAGCCCAGTGGGGGTTTGGCATGGGAGGGTCACCCCTCTGTGGGGCGACAGGGACAATCACCCCATTGTGGGGTGGTAAGGAGAGTCACCCCGTTGTGGGGTGGCAGGGATTGTCACCGTGGTGGGGGCTGGCAGGGAGGGCCACCCTGGCACGGGGTGGCAGGGATGGGGTGTGAGATGGCTGAGCGGTGCCAGGGAAAGCTTCAGGGACGAGGACGGCAGCGGGATGAGGTGTTTGGGACTCCGTCCCGGTGGCTACCGGCACTTTTGGAGCGGGGACAGCAGGGAGGTGACGTGGCCGTGGGCAGCTCGCCGCGGTGTCTCCCGTCCTTCGAAGGACGCCGTGTGACCACACCCTGTTTTAGGGAGCCGGGGCGGGGGGGACACGGAGTCCTGCGGGGGCTGCAGGTCGGGGCTGTGCTCTGAGCACCCTCCTCTCCCTCTTCAACAGGGTCCTGCTGGCAAAGACGGTGAAACTGGTGCCCAAGGTCCTCCCGGCCCCGCTGTGAGTATCACTGAGCCCGTGGCCACCCACGGCCACGTCTGGCCACCAGAGAAGGGGCTCGGAAGCTGAATGTCCCCCCCTCCATGCTTGTCCTGTCTCCCGCAGGGTCCCGCTGGAGAAAGAGGTGAACAAGGTCCCGCTGGTGCTCCTGGTTTCCAGGTGAGGGGTGTTCCTTTCCGTGGCGGGGGGACAAACCACTCAGGGTGGAGGTGACATTACCCTTTCCCTCGTCCCCTTTGCTCGCCCACCTCCCTGGTGGCTCATGGCTCCTCTTCTTCCTCCCCAGGGTCTGCCCGGCCCCGCTGGCCCCCCCGGAGAGGCTGGCAAGCCTGGTGAGCAGGTGAGTGTGGGCAACTGAGGGACCCTCCCTGTCCCTTCCCATGTCCCCTCTCCCAACTGTGGCTGGGGGTGCTGATGGGGTCCCCCCCAGTGCACCCCCAGGCGATGTGCTCCATGTAGTGGGGGAGCAGTGGGGATGCCAGTCCTGCCCCAGGCACTGACAGACCCCTGGGGGCACCCTGAGGACCCCTCTGCCCGTCCCCGGTGCCACCCCTTCCCCGCTAATGCCACACGATCTCCCTCCCGCACAGGGTGTCCCCGGAGATGCTGGTGCTCCCGGTCCCGCCGGTGCCAGGGTAAGTTGAACCCCGCTGGCTCCCCATCGGCTCTCGGCACCCAAAATTGCCCGACACCCCCCCTGACGGCCTCGGCCCCTCTCCTGCCTTCCTCCTCCAGGGTGAGAGAGGTTTCCCCGGCGAACGCGGCGTCCAAGGCCCCCCCGGTCCCCAAGGTCCTCGTGGTGCTAATGGTGCTCCCGGTAACGATGGTGCTAAGGTAGGTGCCAGGCTGGGAATGCCGGGGTGATGGGTGACTGTCCCCAGGTTTTGGGGCGCAGGTGTAAAGGGAGGTGGGTTTGGCTTCACTCCCTTTGGCTGGGGCTGAAGCCGGGAGGGATTTGCCGTGCTGGGATCTCGCTAATCCCTGTTTTCTGTCTCTCTTTCCCAGGGTGATGCTGGTGCTCCCGGAGCCCCTGGAAACCAAGGGCCCCCCGGTCTGCAGGGTATGCCCGGAGAACGTGGTGCTGCCGGCCTGCCAGGCGCCAAGGGCGACAGAGTACGTGTCCCCCAAAACCCTGATGTCCCCATTGCTTCTCCCTGTGCCACTCTTGTCGTCCCCCTGGGTCTGGATGTGACCCAAAACCCCAATGTCCCCATTGTTCCTCTGCTCTCCACTACCTCTGTGCCTCACCCCATCATCCTCTCGGGGCTGGATGTGCCCCCAAGCCGAGGCTGGTGGATGGCAGCGCCCTGGGGAGGGGATGCTCAGTGTCACCTCTGTCCCCATCCCAGTGTGGCCCTTGGGGACAGTCCCTCACTGACAGCCCTGCTCCTGTGAGGAGGATGGTCCCAGCCTCTCCCAGGGAGGATGAGCAAACAGGGATGCCTCGGTGCACCCAGGGGAGAGGGCAGAGAGAGTGAACCCCCGGAAGGGACCTCCTCACCTAACCCACCATCGTCTTCCTCCCCCAGGGCGACCCCGGTCCCAAAGGTGCTGACGGCGCTCCTGGCAAAGACGGTCTCCGAGGTCTGACCGGTCCCATCGGCCCCCCCGGCCCCGCTGGTGCTCCTGGTGACAAGGTAGGGACGCCCCCCGGGGACAGATGTGTCCAGGCACCCACTGCCACCTCCATGCCGATATCCTGATCTCTTTTTTTGTTTTCCTTCCCTTTTTCAGGGAGAAGCTGGTCCCCCCGGTCCTGCCGGCCCCACTGGTGCCCGTGGTGCTCCCGTAAGTGTCTCCTCACCCTGTTTGATGGCCCTGCTGTGAGTGGCCACCCCTTGGTGGCCATGGGTGGCCGTGCCCTGCTTGTCTCACGCCGTTCCCTCCCGTCTCTCCCAGGGTGACCGCGGCGAGCCCGGCCCTCCCGGTCCTGCTGGATTTGCTGGCCCCCCTGTAAGTACAACAGCCTCGCTCCCCCCTGCCCGGGGGTCTGATCCTGCCCCTCCGTGGTGATGCTGAGCCCCCCGAATTCACCCCTCTCCCTCTCCCGCAGGGTGCCGATGGCCAGCCTGGTGCTAAAGGTGAAACTGGGGATGCTGGAGCCAAGGGTGATGCCGGTCCCCCCGGCCCTGCTGGCCCCACTGGTGCTCCTGGACCTGCTGTAAGTTGCCCCCCGCCGCCCCACAACCCTTCAGAGTCCAGCCCCATAGCACAGCTCACCCCTGTCCTCCTCCTCTTCCTCCTCACAGGGTGCTGTTGGTGCTCCTGGTCCCAAAGGTGCTCGCGGAAGCGCTGGACCCCCTGTAAGTACCAGTCTTGTGGGGATGGGGGTTTTGGGGACCCCCCTCGGGCGTGAACACCCCCAGTGTGTTTTAACTCCCCGCTGTGTCTCACACTGGTGCCCCAACACCATGGGGCACCTACACCCTGCACCCCAAAACTGTCTGGGGGATAGCATTGTTCTGGGGTGGCTTCATCCCAGGAGGGGATAGAGCAGAGGGGAAAACGGGGGGTTTGCTTTTATGCCTACAAAATCAGCCCCCAAGAGGGATGCTTCTCTCCTGGCCACTGGCCCCGGGGTTCTCTGTGGTGGCTGCCAGCCAGGGGACCGTCCCTTGGACTTGTGACACCTGGATCCCACCCTGCTGACTCCAGCTTTTCTCCCTTCCAGGGTGCTACTGGTTTCCCTGGTGCTGCTGGACGAGTTGGACCCCCTGGCCCCTCTGTGAGTACCCCCGAGGAGTGAGAGATGGGGGGGCTGGGAGGGTGCTGGTGATGGGGAACACAGGATGGCAGGTGCTGGGCACCCATCCAGGCTGCTCCACGTGGCCGCCCTGTCCCAGTTGGCACTGGGACACTCCTGGCTGCCCTTCAGCTGGCAGCTCTGGGGGTCCCGGCCTGCTGCCTGATGGCATCACCTCCCTCCTGCCCAGGGGAACATCGGCCTCCCCGGACCCCCTGGCCCCAGCGGGAAGGAAGGTGGCAAAGGACCCCGTGGTGAGACTGGCCCCGCTGGCCGCCCCGGTGAGCCAGGACCTGCTGGACCCCCTGGACCCCCTGGCGAGAAGGGCTCTCCTGGCGCTGATGGCCCCATTGTAAGTCAACCCCGTGGTCAGACCCCTTGTGTGGAGCCAGGGGTGCTGGTCATGCCCCTCAGCTGTCCCCTCTGCAAGGAGGGTGACCCCTGCCACTGCCACCACGCTGAGGTGCTGTTTGTCCCCTGCAGGGCGCTCCTGGCACCCCCGGACCCCAAGGTATCGCTGGCCAGCGTGGTGTTGTTGGTCTCCCTGGACAGAGAGGAGAGAGAGGCTTCCCTGGTCTTCCTGGCCCCTCTGTGAGTACTGGGGGGCTCCCCAGGAACAGACAATACTGGGCCACCCCCAGGGTCCAGCTCACCCCATGACCAGGGGTTGGGATGTTTGGCAGTGCTTGACACCCTCTGTTCTTCCTCCTCCACAGGGTGAACCTGGCAAACAAGGTCCCTCTGGTTCCCCTGGTGAGCGTGGCCCACCCGGCCCCATGGGCCCCCCTGGCCTGGCTGGACCCCCTGGAGAAGCTGGACGTGAGGTGAGTGGCCATGGGCAACCATGGGTCTTGGGGGGCACAGCCCCCCGTGTGTTGGGCTTGTTGTGCTGAGGGCTTGCCAGCTCATGGCACTGATGGGTGTTGCCGTGGTTGGTGCTCGGAGGAGCCCGTGGTGGGCTGAGCAGAGACCCCTCATTATCCCTCATCATCCCTAACGAGGGTCTTTCCTCCTCCACAGGGTGCTCCCGGTGCTGAAGGTGCCCCCGGTCGTGATGGTGCTGCTGGTCCCAAGGTGAGTGGGCTGTGAGGGGGGCACAGGAGGGGGTGAGTGGGTTGTGTTGGCCCACACTGACCTTTCCTATTCCTCCTCTTCCTCCTCCTCCTCACAGGGTGATCGTGGTGAGACCGGCCCTGCCGGCCCCCCTGGTGCTCCCGGTGCCCCCGGTGCCCCCGGCCCCGTCGGTCCTGCTGGCAAGAATGGAGATCGTGGTGAGACTGTAAGTGATGGTCTGCCCAGAGCCCCCCTTGCACCCCTACCTGGCCCAGGGGCACCCCAAAATGGACCCTCTTCTGGAGCTCTGGACTCAGGCTCAGCTCTTGACACTGGAAGAGACTTCTCCAGGATGCTAGAGATCCTATTATTGCTCTCAGAGTGAAGCCAGAGGTCTCACCACCCTTCAAGGGTGATGCCAGTGGTCCCACCACCCTGCAAAGGGTGACGCAAAGGGTCGCATCACTCTGCTCAGAATGAAGTAAGGGGTCCCACCAGTCCACTCAGGGTGATGTTGCCCCAAGCCAGCCACAGCAGAAGGTGGAAAATGCTCTAACCTGTTCCCTTTTCTCTTGTCACAGGGTCCCCAAGGTCCCGCTGGCCCCCCTGGTCCTGCTGGTGCTCGTGGTCCTGCTGTAAGTTGATGTTTTCCTCCATCCTCCTTGGTGCTTCTGTATCCACATGCCACTGGCCAGCCTGGACCTCACTCAACACATCTTCCTCCTCCTCCTCCTCCAGGGTCCCCAAGGTCCTCGTGGTGACAAAGGTGAAGCCGGTGAACAGGGTGACAGAGGCATGAAGGGTCACAGAGGCTTCTCTGGTCTCCAGGGCCCACCTGGTCCTCCTGTAAGTCCCATGGGGTGACAGTGGCCCTGGGTGCTGCCCCAAGTCCTGAAGGCAGCGCGAGATGCTGATGGCACCTCTTCTTCTTCCCCCTTGCTTGGCACAGGGCTCTCCTGGTGAACAAGGTCCTTCTGGTGCTTCTGGTCCTGCTGGTCCCCGTGTAAGTCCTTGGATGAGCCATGATATCCAGCCCTGGCTGGAGCATCTTGGGGGGAACGAGGAATCCATCGGGTTTCTCCTGGGGATGTGGGTCGGGACTTGAGGGGACGGCTCTGCCCAGGCAGGACGGTCACGCTCACCCTTTCTCCTGTCCCACAGGGTCCTCCCGGCTCCGCTGGTGCTGCTGGCAAAGATGGTCTCAATGGTCTGCCTGGCCCCATTGGTCCCCCCG
>WBMV01009020.1:290656-317759 GCA_013396655.1 Campylorhamphus procurvoides | reverse complement strand
CGGCGGGGGGCTCGGCAGGGCCGGTGGGGATGGGGACCCGCACACATCCCCTCGGGGACCCGCACACATCGCTTGGGGACCGCACATCCCCTTGGGGACCCGCACACCCGTCGGGGCTGATGCGTGACCATGTGGAAAGCTCGGGAAGGCGGGAGGCAGCGCGAGTGCCGCTGCGGTGCCTCCTGCTACCGAGTTAGGGACGCGGGACCGCGGGCAGCCTTTCTCCCCATCCCTCCTTGCCACAGGGGACGCGCTTTCCGCCCCCACCCCGGGCACTCCCCGCACTCGCACCCCTTTCCACGGGGGGCGGGAGAGGCACAAAACAAAGGAACCCGCTGTCCGGCTACTGTTTATCTGGTGTCACTGCCTGCGTAAGGCAAATAAAGCAGTGTTTACATTTCTTCGGCCACTTTGACCCTCTGCTGCAATCCCGTGTCCTTTGTGTTATACAAGGGGGGTGAGTGACCAGCTTTCATCATACTGATAGAGCGTTTGAGTCGTTCAGGCGGATTTTAGAGATATTGCCTGGGCCGGGGCAGGGAAACACCTTTGAACAGGTGAGATGGACCCGGCTGTCCCAGCACTGTTCTGCAGCCTCCTCGGCACTGCCCTGGGCTGCCCAAAGCACGGGAGGTGGGTGCTTTTGGAGACCACCAGCACTGGGCTCCTCTTTTCTTAATGGCAGAAGTTGAGGTGCTCGAGGACAAGCCTTCAGAGCACAAACGCTCAGCAACGCTGCCCCAAGTTTGAGGTGGTTGGTGCTGTTAGGAGGATCGCAAAATAAAGCAAGATACAAGATGCTCCAAAGGGCTGGGCCAAATGTACTAAATACGGCATCCAAATCACTGCTTACACTTTGTTCTTAGTATTTTTTTTCTTATGCCTTGTCTTAAGACTTAGTATTGAAATGAAAAAAAAACCCTTAGTAATGCAGACATGGCTTTTTGCATTTACTGTTCAAACCACAGCTTCCCCTCAGCACAAGGACTCACTTTTGCTTTTGTTCTGAATAAAGCATCTGGTAGAGTTACTTTAATTTCAAATATTATTCCCTGCCTTCACTACTTTAGAAGGTCTTGCTAATATGTTGTTACAGGTACTGCAAGACCATTTTGATCAGTACATGTAAAGTGCCTCAAACAAAAAGGTGCCACAGGAATTCTCACTGGTTCGCCTTGTTTTAGAAGGTGAACCATATTTTCAGCTCACTGTAGTGAGCTGAAATCAATTATTTATGTCTACTCAATAATTATTAAAACCAGCTTTTTTATTTTTTCAGAATTTTGCTTAAAAACTTCAGAGTGGTGATGGAGAATTAATTTCAGAACATCTGTTTTTATTTTTGCCTTAGAACTTGTTCGTAAAGGTGTTATTGTGTTTATGCAAGGAGGTTCCCTAGTGGGTGCATTTTCCAGAGGATAAAATCTTCCAGTGTTTTCTCCGAGTATGTTTGTTTTCAAGTTAACATCACAGGGCAGGAGATATTACTTTGCAAAACAAATAAAATGATCCCTAACTCCGCCCTACTCCCCTGCTTACTCCAGTTACCAGCTGAGTCACTGGCATAGCAAATCATCTTCTATGCACTTTTGAAAAAATATAAGAGCAAGTAATTGCCAATTGCTTTATCAAAAGATTGCTATGTCAGTTTTGTGCCCACTTACATGGCATTTTCCATTTAAAAGTGTTTTTCTGGAGCCAGTCTCATGGAATCATGTTAGCCATTAATAATGGCTACCAGCATTCCTAGAGGTGACTGTGCTCTGAGATGACTGAAGCAAACAGACCCCACAGCTGGCAGGGAAAGGGGACAGCATTACTGCAAAAGTTGAGACAGTGTATCTGCAGAAAACATTAATCAACTTAAGGAAGCAGCTGAAAGACTCTACTTCCTTCCAAACTTCTCAAGTTATTTATTCCTATTTCCCTTTCTGATAAAAATACTGTTTCTCCTTCTATTGTTTAACCAAGCGGTCTGCTGAAGTGTACAGCATTGAGTAGTACCTAGTTCTTTATAACTGAAATATTACAGGTTGTCTAACTGCCTATCTTTTGTGCATGTGTCTAAAATTCAACTCTATGTGATTGCAGGCCAGTGGCACTTTGTTTACTTTTGTTTCAAACTGGACAGCTACTTTTCTCATCCCTCTCAGTCTTAGCTCGTCAGTGACAGCAAAATTGCTGCCCCATGGCAACTGTACCACGTATGATGGGGAGGGAGCTGTGCACAGTGTGATGTGCAGGTGCTGCACTGGCTGGGGGTACCAAGAGCAGGCAGGGGTGAAGCAGTGAGAGCAAATTGCATTTATCCTGTTCTGCTGGGATGCCTTCTGTCTGAACTGAAAGCACCTTAAATGCAGCCGTTGTCTAATCAGATGTGATAGAGGCTCTCCCTGTTTGCACTTGGTTCAATTCAGTTACACTTCATACTTGCATAACTTACACAGCTTGTTATGTAGACTGTAAAATAGCTACTTGAAGCTGTTTGCACAGTGTAAGCTTTCATCTTCTCTGAGTTTCGTCCTGCTGTCTCAGATCCTGGATAGCAGTTCCTCTGTTATTCTATCTGGCACTTGCTGCTTTTGCACATTAACAGCAAATGGTTACAATAAGGACTGAAATGTTACTGGAGAAATCTCTGACTAGGCAACTGAAGGGCTAGTTCTTGAAAAAGTAAATAAAAATGAGCCATTAGTTTTAGCTCCTTAGTTTAGCTTGGGACTAAGCCAATGGAAGTGGCAAGTAGAATGCTCTATTAAAGCAGTGTCAGGTTGTTTGCTCAGGAGTACAGGTGGGGCATGTTGTACCTGGACTTCACAAGTTTTCTTGGCTTGTGACCTGTATTCACCTAGGCGGAAAATCAAGGTTCTGATCTACATTAAGCCTTTCAAGATGGAAATCTCTATGCAAAATCACTGACTTAAATTAATTCCCTGAATTTTATATTTTTATAATTCTGAGTTTGTGTCATGCTTCGAAAGTGAAAACCTTGTTCTCTTCTCCTTTTGCTAATGGTAATAACCAGCTGATTCTAAGATGACACAGAAAAAACCAACTTCAGCCAATTTCCTTGTTGTTTCTGGGAACTTTTTAAAGCAACCTAGAGCACAGACATATTTTAATAAATGATTACACTCTCAATAGAACACAAACAAATAAGGCCCTTTTTTCCTATTCCCTTTGTGTAGACTTGCTAACAGATGGCCACCGTATCAAGTATTCATTTTAATTACATTTCAGACTAGAAAATTGATCCTGAACATGAATTCAATGCAAGAATAATGTACTCTCTGGACAGAGCCCTTCTTTTTCCTTTATCAGTAATAACAAGCTAGCTTTATCTTTACACAGGCAGCACACATACCTGGCTTGGTACTTTGCATTCACGCTAATTCTAACTGGCCTTGTTATGGAAAGTCCCTTCATATCAGTTACTCTGACAGTTCTCTTCACCTTATAATCTGCCTTTTTCTCCCAGTTCCTGATTGGGTTTTACATAGTGTCAAGTTCTATGTCAGGTCAAGTTGGCTTACATCTACTTGCAAAGCATGTGCATATTAAACAGCATTTCAGGATCTGCAAGTCAGCTCATGAAACATTGGAAGCAGTGTCTGGCTTCATATAAATCATACAACATGAGGTTCTCCTTCAGAGTTTTCAAGTTACTGACCCAGGATTGTGGAGTAGAAGGGGATGGAGGGATGGATGATGTACAGGGATATACTGGTAGCACGTGGGAAGTTGCCTCAGGCCAGCACAGGTGGTTACCATATCCCAGCCCTGGGCCTGGAGCTGTGGGCCTGCAGTGGCCATGCACAGTCCCTGGACACTGAAGCCCTTATTGTTCTGAACAGCCCCAGGAGCCTGATTACTTTTACAGGAAAAGGGTTATATGCTTAACTTCTGTGCCCACGCTCTTCATTTGCATAACTATTGCAAATAGGTTCTTGTTGCATGTTTATTCAAGTCACTGGTTCACTCCCTATATTTCTATTTAGCTAATAAAAGTACCGAGATCCTTGTACTTATGTAGGTGTAATCTCAGGCAGCTTCTGCTGAAGTATTTTGCTTAAAAGACTNTTTTTTTTTTTTTTTTAAACTAATTCATCAGGCTTTTAAATTGAATAGCAAAATCTGGCTTAGAATCCAGCCTCAATTGTAAATATGAGTTGACTGTGTCTCTGGGAGTTGTGGAAAGATAAAACACAGTTTAGACAATGACATGCAGAAATATAATTTGACACGCCAAGAAAAAGATACAAGATTGACTGGTACACCCAGTAATGAAAGATGTTAAGCTTAAATTGCCATCCTATAATTTTCTGCTTTGAATACGTGACTGTGTGCACACTAAGAAAGTATCTTCCAGGCTAGAGCATTTGACCTCATTAAGACAGAATGGTTGTTCCTCAGTTGTCTGTACATGTTGCATACATAAGTGAATCTGTAATAAACCCCATGTTTTTTAACAGGGCAAAAACTACTGCACATGAAGATGAAAAAAAGAGTTTTAAGAGTACAATTACCAAAATCACATGCTCAGAAACACACAGCACACAAGACCCAGTTATTTGCTCTCCTCTTGTTGAATACAGCAGCAAAATCTATTCCAAAATAGCCCTTTCCCAACAGGGCTTCAAGTTAAGAGGGTCCTAATGGTTTAATCACTTTCTAATGAGTGTTATTTTAATTCTGACATTTACAGACACATTGACATCTGGGGCTTTATTCATATAGGCAAAATTGCAGAATGCAAAGGTACTTTGAACAATGTGTAAGGCAAAAGTAACTCGAGGACAAACCCTGTTCTGCAATCTCTGTTTCAGATCTGCCAGTTAATGGTCAGCCCCACTGAGTTTCTCATGTGATATGGGGGGCCATGCAAGTCATCACTGCCATTTCAAGTCAAAATCCAGAATTCGCCTTCTTCTTCCTTCCAAAACCAGCTCATGTCAGCTTGAATTACACATGCATAATACAAACTCAAAGCCTTTCTCTGTGGTAAGCAGGGCAGGTTTATTTTTCTGCTGTGAGCTGTTTTAATAAAAAGATTGGAATGCTAATTCAGGTCTTTGGGTCCCCATTAGTTAAGGGCCTCTGGGCAGTGCTTTCTTGGCCCTTTGAGAGGAGCAGGAACAAAAAGCAAGTAAGCAACTTGGCTCCTATAGCACCGATCTCAGCTCTGCTGAAATGTTTGGGTTTGCCAGCTCTCCTATTGTACTGCTTGTTTGTGCAAGTCACAGCAAAACCAGACTCAAGGAAACTGTACAATTATTTCATGGTGTGGTCTTATTGCCTGATAATCATCGAGAAGAGACACAAAGCAATGGCAACGAAAATGAAACAACTGGGAGCAGCCAGGAGTGCACAAATTCAGAAATAATTGAAATACCACGTTGCCCCTCTGGGATTAAAAGCAGCTCACATTTTCATGGCCTCCACAAGGGAACTCTTTCCAGTCCCTTCCTATTGCCATTTTCAAATCCACACATGCTTCTCTCCAGGCTGACGGTTTTCCTTTGGAATTTGCTGAAGACTTCAGTGTTAGGTCAGCTTGCACCCTTCTTTACTCTTCCTGGGTACAGCAATTTGCCAGCATTCTTAGATGGTACCATTGTAAAGGGAACCTCCAGGCATGCTAAAGCTCCTGAGAGACAACCCGGTCTAGTTCTGTGGGATAGTGGATGTTCTGGCATCATGTTGTTTCTTTGCTTGCGTAATTCTCCCAACACTTGTTGCATTGTGACACTCTCCTTGAGAGACAGCTCATCATTTCACACCATGTTCCTTACTGGCTCGGTGTTTTGAGGCTGTAGGGTTATCATGGGAAAGAGGAAGCTTCCCCAAACCTGGTAAACTACATGAAGATTTGTATTCTCTGCACCAATAAGTTCTGGTTCACATATAAAAATCCTTTCTCCCAACTTGGTGTAATATTTAGAACACTGACACAGTTGTTAGAGTAATCCTGTCTGACCTGCTTTAGGTTTCAAATGTTTTTGATCTGGTCTCTTAAAAGACAGCATTTCCTCTGAAAAGAGCAGAGTGACAGGAGTAACTACTGAAGGAGCTAATTTCCAAATCCTGGAAGATTCCTTTAGTCCATTAAAATCCTTTCATTATTAAGAAGAGAGCAACCAAAAAAGAAGAATGAGCACATTTTTCTATTTTCTGCTTTACATCTGAGAGTGAAAGGTGGCCATTTACAAATGGCCACTACCACTGGTGTGTTTGCCAACAGTGTGAGAAGAATGGCAGGGGCCTGGCCTTGTCCCCCAGATGAAGCTGAATCACGTTGTGAGCACAGTGTGAGGTGCCGCCAGAGGCTCGGGAGGCCTTAACAGTGTTGTTTTGCAGGGCTGGGGATTGGTTCTCCTCCCTGATTCATGTGGCTCATGAATACCCTCTTCAGCAGGCAGGAGTTCAGGCTGGTACTTACTGCTCCCGAGTTCGTTATTAGAGTCCTGTCATGCAAGCTGCACCTTTCAGAGCTCTGCCTGCTGGCAGGGGCCAGTTCCAGTGCAGCCAGACTGTGTCTGCAGCACACCTGGAGAGCCTGCCTGGCCTCAGGGAGAGGCAGAGCTGTGCTGGGGGCTGCACTCTGGCCCTAGAGCAAAGCAAAACCACTCCAGTGGCCCAGTTCCTGCTCCCCATGGGTGTTCCTTGACACAAATGGTCCCAGCACAGACACGTCACTGACATGGTCAAAGATCTCTCAGCCTCCTGCAGTGACACAAGTCTAACTAACCAGGCCCTGGTGCAGCCTTTTTCCTGCTGTTCTACAACCTGGTGTTGAGGTTGTCAGCATTATATTCATATTTCCTCCTTTCATACAGGTCTTTTCATAGAGCTTCCAAAGAGCCTTTGGCATTCCTCTTCCCTTGGATGCCCATGCACATCAGTGCCATCACCACAGGACAAACCCTGACATGAGTAACCAGTGCCTAATGCCATTCTGCCTTAGGGATCTGGGTAGAATTCCACCCTGCACTCATCTGCAGAGTCACAGGCACTGTCTAGACCTCCCTTGATGCCAGCTTCTGATATCCTTGCTTTGAAACTTTAACCCATTAGCATTTGACACAGTACTCTTGGCTATTACCATTTCCAGTTCCTCCTTTCTGAAATGCAAAGATGGGACTTTTTGTTCTAAAGAAACTTTGTAGAACTTCTTTAAGAATTTGTTTAGGACTAGTCTTTCTAAACTAAACCTGAACAACTTCTGATATTCCTTCTTCCCGTAGAGAGATTGGAAATCAATAGAAAATTACTAAATACTCATAGCAATTTTTGTTAGATTTCACTAGGAGGGATATAGGAAATCTCATTAATAGATTGCCAAACAATTGCTGATATTAACTCATTGTCAGGGAAGGAAAAGGCCCAATTTATTTAAAAGCATCCCTCTTTTGAGAGACAAAAAAGGCAACAGCTCTTGCAGCTGAGACCAAGAAACACAAGTTAGCCAAGAGGACCGTGGGCCTTTAAGGCCATGTGGGAACTGAATGTGCAGCACAGAAAACCCAGTGGTTCCTTCTCTGACAGGATTTCACAGTGAGATAACTGTTGTGTGTGTTTTGCTATTTTTTGCAGATCAATCATTTCAAAGGTAGTCTGGGTGATGTTTATGCAGTTGGTGATGGTTCTGTCCTTGCAGTGATGCCCACAGGGAGTGATGGCATAAACACTGAGTCTGGCACTAGTGGAGATCTGGATGGTATCAATGCCAATAAACTACAATAAACCTCACACGGACACCAAAAGGGTGCAACTCTTAATTTAGGGACTCCGATCAAAAAGCATAAAAGCAAATGACTTGATGGAGTCAGTGTGGCACTGTCAATTATATAAAGTCAACATTTTTTTTCAATTGCTGCTAAATTTAAGGCCATATAAAACTGACCTTTTCAATCAGGATCATGTAAGTCTAACTGTCTGGTTTTAATGCCATTTCTAACTACCTATTTATTAAAAAAGAAATAAAAAGCCCTGTATGCCATCAGTCGTGGATGATGGACTGGATCTGTAATGGGGATTTGAGACACATGATCAGGTAACCTCTCAGACACATCCTGCAGCCTTAAACCTCCAAATCTTGGTGTACTTGGGAATCTGTATCCCTGCTGACTACTTCTATTTCAGTCACTGTTACCTTTGCTCCCCTGGGTTCTGGTCTGTCACTGAAGGTCAACACAGAATCCATGGCAGAAAAGCAACAATGAGTTCAGGCTTGCCAGCCACATAACAATCCTGTCACTGTTAGAAGGCCTCCCTGCTATCTCTCAAATTTACATTAGATCAACTCTAAATTTATTATTGCCTACCTCATTTCTTCTTCTTTTAATGCTGGCCTTTACAGTGGTGGTTTTTTCTGCCAGTCAGTTCTTTGCCATTTTCCCCTTATTTTATGTTGCTTTTTAGAGAGCTGTGATTGCTAATCAGCATTCATTAATTGCATTCCCTGTCTTCTCATGATGTATTCAGTTTCTCACAGGGAAAATGGCTGTCTGTTCAGATTTCAGAGACTAGGAAGCTTTTAAATATTCATGGTGATTATTTAGCACTTCTGCTGTTTATCACACAGAGCCTCACTATGGTGTATTTTGTGAAACATCTCTACATGGAAAAGTGGGGGCATCATATAATGAATACTTCATCTAAATAAAAATAAATAAGCAAGCCTTTACTCTGAAAGGGCTAAAGGTCTTGAGGTTTCTTTTGTTGGTGGTTTCTCCAATGTCCTCGAATCTTTTTAGCCTCTTGACTGATCCATCCTTCCCTTAGTTGTCTCTAAAGTTGCTCTAATACTGACAATTCAAAGTGCCTTTTTTTCTACTTCAATGTGTAGTTTCCAAGCAAGTCAGTCTCTTACTTGCAACTAGCAGAAAAATAAAAGTCAGCCTATCATTTAAAAATGTGTCACAGTCAACACAATTTCTGTAACCATTTAAGATTTACTGGCAGTATTGTATAAGAAATGCATTAAGCTTTGCATTCAGCCCTGTGTCTGTTCTGGGATTAGGCACTGGTTAGTTACAGCCATGTGACAGATACCAAAAAAGAATCATCTACTTCAGCCCTAACAAAACATTCTGCATTCTCCCTTTTTAGGGAATCAAAAAGCCTTTTACTGAAGTAATTAAAGCCAACATTGGAGATGCACATGCAATGGGACAGAGGCCAATCACCTTCCTCCGCCAGGTAAGACTATTATAAAATATTATTATTATTCATTTTTTATTAGAATGCCTTAAAAGCTGTCTTATATGTGTATTAGTGTAAATGATCCCCTAGATGCAATGAGACTTAAAATAGTTCTTTTGTAAAGAAATACAGATTTTCATTCCTGAGCCAAAGGCCCGTACTTTGCTTGCTGATCATCCTCTTTTAACACAGTAGCTTTCCTTACTTTTCATATCATTCCCCATCCATACTGCCTCCTGCCACTTCTCCAATGTTATCAGTCAGAACATGCATTATCATTAATGCACTTGAAGAAAGGAAGTGGTTGTTTTCAGAGAAAAAGAAAATGCCTTTCTTCCTCTGAGAGTGTTCTTTGAGATCTGCACACAGGCAGGAGCAGTAGCTGTACTGCTGCTCATTTTGCACATCTTACCTCTGGACAAACTAATTGGTAGGTTAACTTTTAGGAAAGATCACAACAGACTCCATATTTATGTATTATTCCTAAAACATAAGTAAGGTTAAAACTATTGCACTGCTTACTGAGCATCCCTTACATACACATGTAAAATCCTCAGGCTATAATAATGTAAATTCAGAGAGTTCCAGGACAAAGTAAAGCCATATCCAACAGGAGGGCCAGGTGATAAGATTATAAAATTAAGCTGTACAGCAACCTGTCAGCAAACTGGGAAGACCTGAGCTCCTTCCAAATTATTCAGATCCAATGGTATTAGATAAGACACTGTGAATGGAAATCCTGTCTCCCCATGACTGTGTGCACATGTGCATGGGTTCTTTAGTCATTGTGCCCCAAGATGACAACAGCCTGTCTATTTAACACCATGTAAACATAAAAATGAGAGAGATTGGAACAGATTAAACTACTGTCAAGTGAGACCTCTAGATTCTTTGTGTCTTATGTTCCTTAATAAACTTCATTCTGCTAGGTCATGTTGCCACTTTTACTATGTTCTATATCACCGCTTCTTTTTTTAATTCATTATTTCCCACAACTTCAAATTAGTAAGAACTGTAAGTTATTTTGGGGAAGGATTATTAGAACAAGCAACCGGGACTTCAAAATTTGATCATATTTCTCAGTTCTGCTCCATATTCAGACTCGTGGTTTCTTGTCAATAAAGGGGGGTAGTAATACACAAAAAGGGGAGGATAGAGCTGTTTAGAGATATCATATGAATAATTGACTGTGCTTTAATGTGTTTGCACTGTGCTCACTTGGACTCCAATCTTCACTGTCCGTAATACCAAGAGTTAATAATTCTAGAATCCTGTTTATCAGCACAACTTGGAACCTCATAAGATTTCTTCACTTATGTAAGCACTACCCTTAAAAAAACCCCAACTGCAAACTCTTGATCAATAACCCGTGTTTTGAATTAGCCAGTATTTGTGATCTTCATTTCCAAGGAGAGTTAACAGCCATATTACCCATTTAAAATAGCCATGAATGAAGTGGCCAATTTCCATTTTCTTGGCACTCCAGGTAGTGGCACTGTGTACATACCCAAACCTGCTGGACAGCCCAAGTTTTCCAGAAGATGCCAAAAAGCGAGCCAGACGGATCTTGCAGGGTTGTGGAGGAAACAGCTTAGGTAAGACTCTGTTTGAGTTGCTCCTGTTGGGATTAGAAACAACAAAGGTAGTTTCAATGTCTGCAACACTGAAATCTCTTAAGTGTTAAATGATTACAAGTCAAATGGGGAAGGCCTGGGAGAGACTGATGGGGGAGGTTTGCAGTGTGGCCTGTGGATAATCAGCGATTAATTGGGCATATTTTTGATGAGACTTGTCACAGAAGAGGAGAAGTTGAGGATGATGCAGTTGTGGAGCCCTCACCACAATAACATCTAGGCATAACTAAACAGAATGCTGAGCTTTTGTGTACTGGGGAAGTGGCAGAGAGTACTAGTGAGGCTTTGTACTGTTGGTGTGGCACCTGTAAATGCCAGGCTCTGACAGCTGTGTCTCCTGCTAAGACTAGGTTTCTACAGTTCTATCTTCTCTGGATGTCTCTGTGCCAAGGAGTCTAGCACCCCTATAAATGCTGCTGTCAGCATACAGTGTATGTTCACCTCAGCTCATCCAGTTCACAGTCCTATATCTGAATTTTGAGCCATCAGTCCAAGTATGTTTGTCAGGTTATGAACTGGGCTATCAGAAATTCGGGTACTGAGGTGATAATCCTCTGCAGAGGGAAATCTGCAGCCCTGAAAGGTGGCCGGTTTTTACCTAGCTGAACTAGTTTTAACTGAAGATGTCAAAGCCCTCTTTCTCCAGGGTAAACTAACTCTTGAAAGAAGTGCAGAGCTCTGTTCTTCAGCCACTGTTCCTACAAGAGCACACCTGTAATATACCCATAACTAAGGACAGACTTTGCATCTTCAGGAGAGAGGAAATGGAAAAGACAATTCCTTCCTCACCCAGCAGCTGTACTGCCTATTTGTACCTGGCAAACACCACTAGAATTTCTGCTCTGCAGATACTGTTACAGCTGCTGGGTACAGCAAACAGCCTGGCACACTTATTTACCTTACTCCAAGTAGGCAAAAGTGACATTTCAGAGGAGGTATTACAGTAATTGGCAGATTCCTTAATCTTTGTGATTGCAGCGCCTATTTGCACTGGCATATTTTGAGATTAGGTGCTGTGAAACTTAATAAAATAAACAAGACCTAACCAGTGTTACCTTAGCAGTATTTCAGCCTTGGACTATTCCTGATAACACAGCCTGATACAGAATGTATTTTATCTTCACCTTCTTTGTATCGGTTTTGTCTTTTAATGTAGAACATTAAAATACATTTATCAAAGCAGAGAAGTTCCTCTAGCTAAGTGAATTCCTTTCCTGTCTTTCTTTGGCACAATAAATCCACATTGTACTGTTGGTATGGGAGAGTTACTGGGGATACATTTAGATTTTAACTTAATCTTTATAGCAAGTCTCAAATTCAGGGATGTGGTGTGAGCTGTCAGAATGCTGAGCCTTGTTCCCTTGTGTGCTCCCTTCCCCTTAAGGGTGAGCCACCACAACCCCAGGCTGGAGTAAAATGAAAGGAATTCATCCTTGCATAGTACTTCAGAAAGAAGTTCCCTTTTCAGCATAGCCCACATTTCCAGCAGTTTGTGTTAGCTCAGTAGATTCTGAGGAAGTAGGCCTGAAACAGTGGCAATATTCAAATACGATGATAATTCTGAACACATCCTGTTAATTTTAGTGGATAAATTGAAGCTCTGTAAGTGACTAGAGTCTAAATGCTTTTTTGTCATTGAAATTATATGTTCCAAGAAGAACTGTACCTCTGAACTCCTGAAAACTAAACCCACTGTAGACCTGACTGATGTGCTGTACTGTTTTCTGCCTCCTCTCCACCCTCCCTGTTCTCCAGTATCGTGTATCAGCCCCTTCTCCTGGCCCCTGTAGCTCATCAGCCTGGGCACAGCACGCCATAAACACAGTCTGAGGCAAGTGGACCTGCAGCTGAATGGAAGTCTCTTTGTTGGTAGTCTGACAATTTACTGCTGTTGTGTTCTTGGCTGAGAAGGAGAAATTTGCTTTCTTGGGAAAAATCAAAGCTCAAAACCTCATCATCCCCCTGTGGAGCTTTAAGTGCTGTGTGGTGTTTGAGCAAAACCTTATTTTCAACAAATTTGTCCATCCAGCACAAAATTGGATTCACTGCATGTGGTCATCTGAAGCGTTGCACCCACATCTACACCAGCATTAATGGCAAAATTAATATGAATGTCTTGACTTCTGGACATGAAATAGAACAATCTCACTTCCAGTGAATGTTCATTTGGCAAAACCCTACTCTTGGTATTGAGTCTTGCTAATCCCAGGCCGTGTAGGAAGGCACAGCTATGTCCTCAACTTCTGTGGTGTCCAAACCCTCATGGGTTCTATTGACATCACTCACTTTCCATGTGGGATAAGTGGCCTGTCTTTCCAGGCATTGGAGAAATTTACCCCTAAAATATATACACAAAAATACCTAATATATGCACATGCAGCTTCTTGGGTTGGCTGTATTTATTTGCATCCCACAGTGCAAACACACAGGTTCTACTCAAAACTATTAATTGAGTGCAATTAAATGGAGAAGTACAGGACAATTAAGTGTTCTGTGTATCCCCAGAGCCCCAGGGCTCAGCACTCCATGGAGCACAGGACAGAATGACAGCTTAGCTTTGTTCTCCTGCTCTAGGAGCAGCTTCCTAGCTGTGTTCAAAGCCCATGCACAGACCAGTATAACTTCTAGTCCTGTAAAAGTAAACGTTCAGGACTTCAGGGAACTTTGTGCCCTGAATCACTGCTTTAGGTCCTGTGCAATTCTGCAGTACTTGCAATGCTTCTCTGTCTTTATAAATCATGGTTTCACAGGGATCTTACTAGGCAGACTAGTAGCATATAACTGAGTGAGGAGAGTTAAGTCAGGCACGATTATTCCACTCCACCCAACAAGCAAAGAAGATTCTGCAGCTTCATGACAGTGTTCTAAAATAGATGTACACTTGTCACTTCATTGTCCATCAGTTTTAGGCTTCTTAGCTTGAATTCACTCCTCACCTTGGCCTAGGTTTATTTTACTCTTTATTTCTTGCACATACTCAGCAATGATGCACACAGGTATCTAACATCTCATTTGATTTTAAATTATTAGTTGTGCTCTGTAAACTGCACATGAGATTGGGGTGATCCTAAACATTTCTTCTTCAAGTAACTGAAAAGTGGTTGTGGGAGATGCTGTGGGGGAAGGAGAGAAGCAGTGTAGGATTTTTTGAGTTTCAGATTGTGGGAGAAAACAGTATGATGTTATTTTCATATTGCAAATGAACCCCTTATATTTATCATGGATTTGAAGAAGTTACTTTCCTTTCTATTGGCCATACTACCTCTATTCCTTGTTCCCATTACTTAAATAGGTGTCGATTTACATTCAGAAGTGATTTTGATGTAAAGAAAGCAACTGAAAGACAGTAAACATGGGATTGCTGTCTCAATTTGCAAAGTAGCCTTTAACTCATACTTTTTACCAATCTAGTATGCTACTTTTGTATTTTAATTTGTCTTAATTCCAAATTTATTCTTTTGCTCTATGAGCAAACCAGCTCCCTTTCCTGCTCCTTTGGAAAAAAAATCAAACCCATCTGGGGGATCCAAAGTGCTTATATATACAAATTACTCCTTACAATACTAGCCCAGGAGTTTTGCTAGCAAACAGAAAATCTGATGTACATTGTACTCAATTCTCACCTCCTTCTCTGTTTTTCACAGGATCCTACACTGCCAGTCAAGGTATAAATTGCATCCGTGAAGATGTTGCTTCATATATTGAAAGAAGAGATGGAGGGGTTCCTGCAGATCCAGATAACATTTATCTCACCACTGGGGCAAGTGATGGGATTTCTGTAAGTGTTAAAATGGAACCTGTCCCTTCTTGGTACAAACTCCAATTTATCAGTCACCTTTGGAAATACAGATCTCTGTTGAACATTTGGTCTCACAAACTCCTGTGCATTTGAGCTGACAGATACTGAAATCACATTCAATGGATACCCACTATGTGGATGTCAGATGCCAGCTAAAAAGCAGGTGCAAAGTCTGTTAATATACATTAACTTGTTCCTTTCTGTAAAGGTACTATGAACTTCACAGGTGCCTAAATACAAATTTAGAAGGTTCAGACTAAATAATGGTTGCCTTCAGTGGTTAAGATACGTAAGCACTGAGGATTAGGGGGTATCAATCAGTGGCAGAGAGAGGAGGGAATGATCTCAGAGGTGAGAAGTCTCAGCAGCTTTTCTTCCCAGTAAACTCTGCTAGTTCAGATTAATGCCAATGAAAATTCCAAAGATCTGTTTCTGTAGCCAGCTTATTTGGAGGAAAATTCAGGTCTTGGCTTCAACCAAGGTTCAAAGGTTAAGGCAGGAATAACTGTCTCTATTAGATTCTTCCTTTTCACAGACACGTTTCCTGATACCAGCAGCACCACCAGCAGAACTTTGCTTTTATTAAGACAGCCTTTCCCAGCTTGCTGGTGGAAGTGTTTTTTTAAATGTCATCTAGTGGCAGAGCTCAGAATGGCAGTGTTCTGGCAGGAGCAGCTCTCCAGATGTTGGCAGGGACTTGGCTTTCCAGAGTTTATGGTAGTGGCAGCTTGTCAGGAATGGCAGCAGAGCACATCAAATCTGTACCATGTTGATTTGATTTCACCACGGATGAAAAATCAGCAGTATGAGTCTCATTATGGGGCCCTTCCAGAGATAACACAACTGTTGTTTCATAACTCAGAGGACAGAGGGTGTTAAGTTTTAAAATATGCATTTGGTCCTGATTATGTATTTTGAATGCTTGGTATTTTTAAACTAGTGGTGGGTACAAAATTATGTTGATTATAAATCATTAGCTTAGCAGCTGAGTTGTATGTGATGAGAGGCAGAGAACAGCAGGTTTTGCACTAGAACCACTGAGAAACTCGAGGAACTGCTGCTGTATCTGAGGAGATATTTTGGGGTTTACACTGCCATTTGCATGCGGATAAGGATGCTTGCTCTGATTGCCCCGGCACTTCAGAGCTCTCCCTTGGTTATAAAAGCCAGAAATCTCTCTACTTCTGCACCAAATGCACTCTTTTATTTAGATCACATGGCAGTAGCCTCCACATAGACACACACACTGTTGGGCACAGGTAGATAAATCCTCTGGACTGACCTTAGCACAAACATTGCATTTCTGTCTGTGTCTTCTGGGCACAGACTACATGTGATTATATTTCCATCCCAAGACATGCAGACTTTTGGTCTCTTCTGTTACTTGAAAATGAAAACATAATGAGACACTAGTTTTGTTCCCAGCAAGCCACAATTGCTGCTAATCTAAAACAGGTCTCTGTTCCAAAGGAGAATCTGCACAGGCCCCAGTTCTAATTTCTGGTTTTATTTATTGGTTTCTTGTGGTTAGTGAGATAAAATGAATGGAAGGCAACAAGCAAGAACTAGCTGAGGCTTCTTTGCTTACAGCTGGGCACAGCAGAGAAATTGTGATCTTGATATTCCTGTTTCCAACTTTCCCTCCAGCGCTGTGCTCAGAATGTTTTTCCTAAATTTTGCAGTGGATCAGGCATGATCTTTGGAAGCCATGACATGCAGAGGAATTCCATTGAGCTGAGCTAGACTGTCCTCACTCGGCCAGGAACAACTTGAAATAAATAAATGCCCTTTGATATGAGAGGATGACTGTATGCTTCTAGAACAGAAATCCACCTCAGCTCCAGACTTTTTTAGGAAGGGAGATCAGTGACTTATTCCAGAGTATATTATTAATTCTGATATATGACTTTTTTTTCAAATTCCTACTTTTTCCCCAGGCAATTTTAAAGATCCTGGTCTCAGGAGGTGGGAAATCCCGAACAGGAGTGATGATTCCTATACCACAGTACCCCTTATATTCAGCAGCCATATCTGAACTGGATGCCATCCAGGTGAACTACTATTTGGATGAAGAAAAGTGCTGGGGTCTGGATGTGAATGAGCTTCGCCGCGCCTTGAACGAAGCCAAGGCGTATTGCAACCCCAAAGTCCTCTGCATCATCAACCCTGGAAATCCCACAGGTCTGGGAATTTTGTTTAATGGATGGGGTTTAAGACCAGTTTGTATGAACTTTTGCAGACCTGTGGAGTGACTTTCAGTCACTTTTGGTCTTTATGAAATTCCTGCCTCTGGCACGGTCTGTAGCCTTTGGCTTCTGAGGGGCAATGGCTGTAGGTACTGTTTGAACCATTGCCTCCCTTTAGAATTTAGTTTTTGAGTAGTTGAGGTTGATCAGTGAGAACCCACATCCCACTTAACCATCATCCATGTGAGAGTTTAAAATTACAAGTTATACACAGAGTACTCTTAATAAGCCATTGATTGATTACTGCATCTCACACTTCCTTTGCTTGAGATGGACTAAGTTACCCTGAACCATAATTCCTCCCAAAATGTTCCTTAATTTCATGCTTGGTGAACAGAATTGTTAAGTTCAACAGCACTTTTCTGAGAAAGAGGGATATCTTGTTGAAAAGCTAGAAGCCTTAGTAGGTCTGGGTGAAAAGAGTTCTATTTATATATCCACTCCACTAACTTTTTTCTTGCTTTAAAAATCAAACTATAGGACAGGTGCAAAGCAGAAAGTGCATTGAAGATGTGATACACTTTGCCTGGGAAGAGAAACTTTTTCTTCTGGCTGATGAGGTAATGGAATATTCTGTTCTCTCAAAAGCACAGCTGAGAGTACTCAAATGAGGTATAATTTTGTTCCATGCATGGTATTGGTAGTTTTTAAATACAGGGAACAGATTCTCTGTTATCATATTAAGACATGCAATATTCTTCGTATCAAAGGATCAGTATCAAAGGGCAGCTTGATCTGGATTTGAACTAGAGAGAAAGTGTAGGGGACACAAGGAAGAACTTTGCTGGAGCTGACCTAAAAACCTGTGTGAAGCTGAGACCACTTCAAATGAAACAAACAGAAGGAAAATCAATTCAAACATGCAAGTAAAGGTTAAATTGTATACAAAGAAGCTCACTGTAGACCATTAGTATGGTCACATGGTATAAAATGTGTCATGACAGCAGCTATTCCTTAACAAAGAGCCTTGTGTCTTCTAACAGCTTTTAAGTTTTGAGTGTTACCACTGTTTCTTCAGCTCAGCTCTGGCTCTCTAAAAGGCCATGTTTTATCCTTAGTTGGAGGAACAGAGCACATTAATGTCTTCTGACTGTTCAGGTTTACCAGGACAATGTGTACTCTGAAGGATGCCAGTTCCATTCTTTCAAAAAGATTCTGTATGAGATGGGACCCGAGTACTATAACAATGTTGAGCTGGCCTCTTTTCACTCCACCTCTAAGGGATACATGGGCGAGTAAGTCTGATTCAGTTTTTTCTTTTATTTCATCTTCCTCATTAATCTGGTTGGACAGCCCTTTCATGTTACTGACCTGAAGGTAATCCACCATCTTCTATGAATTTTAACTAAAAATTATCAGGAAAAGGAAAAAAGCACAGAGGAATGGATTAGCTCTGTGGTTTTCAAAGTACCAAATAATAAGGGCATTTATTTCAGACACCTCATGCCTCAGTTCCACAGAGGTGACATCCTACAGTCCCAATCTGGACCTGTGATAATGGAAAATTGGTCTCCAACATTGAAGGGAACAGCTCAATAATAGCTGACACTGTAAATGTTTGGGTGTGGTTGTTTTGGGGAGGAAGAGATGGCAGAAAAAGAATTTTCTGATGAAATGTGTGCTGTTGCTACAGCCATATGCTCCTGTTCTGAAGATTAAATGGCCCGTGTTAATCATTAACTCACCTGCCAGGGAAGCTGCATGTACACCTTTATCTCTGTATGGGGCACCAGGACTCAGTGACATCCCATGTAATTCCATCTTACACCATTATCAGTGTAGCAGCTGTTTCAACAGCCTGGATGTTACATATTGTGAGATTCTCATTAATTGTCTTTCCACTTCTGCAATCACTTTCTTTGCTTTCCCAGTATTTATAGCCTTGAGGCTGACCCATTTTTTCTGTTCCCTTTGTCGCAGATGTGGCTACAGAGGAGGTTACATGGAGGTCATAAACTTGCACCCAGAAATTAAAGGACAGCTTGTCAAGCTGCTCTCTGTTCGCCTTTGTCCCCCGGTGTCAGGACAAGCAGCAATGGACATTGTAGTGAATCCTCCAGTCCCCGGAGAAGAATCTTATGCACAGTTCATAAAGGTCAGCAAGAACATGACTGTTCTTTTGTGCATTTCCTAAACCTGTCCTAAGTCTTGGGAACTCACACAAACCTGCAATAACACTGATTTATAGAACTATGTAGTGTATTTAAAGTTAACTCAATATGACTACATTTAAAAAATCCTAAGGAGGTGTTATCAAATGAGTTTTCTTGCTGGTAAATTCAACTTTTCTCTTGTGTTTAATGTGACAAAAAGATTACTAAATAAGATTTCCTCTTACTAAAATCTACGCAGATGTGTAAGTTCAAATACAGTTAAAAAATCAGCCTTGTTCTTAGGTATCCAGTGCCTCTGTACACTGAGCAACGTGGTAATCTCTATTAAAGTATGCACGTAGCTTCTCACTTGTCAAAATGAAACTGAGTCTGGCTTAGGAAATTACATTATCAAGTCAGATCAAAGGTTCAGCTAATGTGCTCTCCAAAACCAGCCAAGATGGATGCTCAAAGGAAGAGTGTAAGAAGACACACAGATAGAGACCTGTGCAGGTTATTGTCTGTCTGTCTACACCACTTTGCAGGTGTATCCTGCTAATGCCTTTTTGCACTGCTGTCTTTAAGAGCACAACTGGAATTTGGAACATTGTTTGCTCTCATAGCTCAGCAAAGTCCTGAAAGTGCTTAATTCAGGGGAGGCCTCTTGAAGCATCATCATGATATCCTCTGGAGTTCTTACTGCCACTTCAAATATGTCCAAACTTCTCTTTAAACAGGAGAAAGAGTCTGTTTTGAACAATCTTGCCAAAAAAGCCAAACTAACAGAAGACATGTTTAACAAGATACCAGGAGTTCACTGCAATCCTCTTCAAGGAGCTATGTATGCTTTCCCACGGATCTTTATTCCTTCCAAAGCCATCGAGGAAGCAAAGGTCAGTCAGTCACTTCTACCCCAATTAATTTTAACCTTCACTTGCCTGTGCCTGCCACTTCTAAGACTGAATTTTTATTCCAGAGACAGAGTGAGCTCACGTAGTTACAAAAGCAGTACTTCATAGACTACATATGATCTGAAATAGAACATGACCTTTATTTTCAGAGAGGAAAACAAAGCAGAGCATTCCATCCCAGGGGTGAGGCTTTCAGGCTGAGACTGTTCCCAAGGACATGTTTAAGTCATACAGGCAGCTGGACCTGTGCAGTTCCAAACTGCTGGCCCTGCCTGGGTTAGGCAGGCAGAGGATTGGGAATGGCAGGGTGCTGCTGACCCTGCAAAAGAAGCCCCATCCAGCAGGTCTGGGACAGAGGGAGGGAGGTTTCCTTACAAATGTTACCTTTTTACAATTGGGTCAGTAACTTCTATTACTAAATGATAAGTCTTTCTGTTCCTGACTAGAGCTCTGGTACCTGCTGTGTAATAGTTGGCTTTTAAAGGGAATTTTATCAGCACAGCTGAGAACAAAAATAGGGCTGTTTTTCAGCTGCTTATTTGATTAGGTGTATAACTTGCATGTATTTAAGAACTTTCCAGGGGACTTTTTAATCAGCAGATACTTCAAGGGGGGAAAAAAATAGTAACTGCCAACAGAACTGGAACACACAGTTCTCAAATTAATTTAATCTTATCAAATGTCAGTGCCTTAGATTTTTCTAAGTACAATTTTGAGACTTTTGATGAAAAGTTACAAGCAAGTCAAGGAGAATAACAAAATTACCTAAAATCTTTCTTTTGAAGTGTTTTGTCTAGGTTTTTCAGCCCTGCTCCTTCATGAAGTACTGTTATTTAACTCACAGTGTGAGCCTGTGAACTGTCCCATTAGCAATTGTTCCTCACCTTCTTTAGTAAATATAAGAAACTGATAACGTAAGATAAGGTTTCAGAGGAAAAAAAACAATATGAATTTCTATATATTTGGAATATTTTGACTTCAGTAATTCCAAAGCATCCATTCCCTTAGGCTCATAAAATGGCACCTGATATGTTCTATTGCATGAAACTTCTGGAAGAGACTGGAATATGTGTTGTACCTGGAAGTGGATTTGGCCAAAGAGAAGGAACCTACCATTTCAGGTACAGTTTCTGTTTGTTTAAAATCAAACTAACAATAAGAAGCAAAGCACCATCCCAGTACTTTTGCTTCTCATTAAGGATTTTTATTTCAGTTTATGCTGTCTCACTTTAAACTGGACAGTTTCTGTGGGCTGACAGCTAAGCCAAAGACCTGGTCTGCTAGATGAGCTATTCAGGTTTTTGTGGTGTTTTCACAGCTTGCTGACATAATTTTATTCTACTTTTGTACACTGGCATTTGAAATGCCTGCTCCAGGAATAAAAACAATAATAATACCTTGGACTTTAATCTTAAAGTTGGCTACAGAATTACAAAAATTGCCCTGCATTTGTCTGAGAGGAAGAGGGACTAAACAGTGTTTGCATATGGAGAAACTGCATGAAAAATGCAGTATCTTCCCTCTAAATCTGCTCCTTAAACATGCTGAATAACTCTTCGCTATACCAAAACAAGATGTTGAGCTAAATAATCTGATACCAAAACTGTGGACACAAACTCTGTTGCCTTTGCTTCCAATAAACAGCACTTTGTTCCAGCCGAGCCACTGATAGCTAGAATTTCTCATGGCATTTAGTCTTCCTCAGTCTGAAACAACATAACAGAGGGTATCTTTAGCCTTGGCAGCACAGCTGGGTGAGATATCTGGGTACACACAGCTCCAGGAAAAAGCCAGTGAGCCCATTCCTGCACCAGGGTGGGGCAAACACTCTGCTCTGTAGGTCTTGCACACACTCTGCCATAAATACTCCATGGGGTTTTCATAGCATGCAGAAGAAGGAGAAAAGGGACTAAAACCTGCAGAGTGGGATGTTGCATTGTTTTAATGCTTCTGAATTCAGTTTTCAGTTAAAGGAGAAATGTACATTTGCTCATAACTCCCTGCTCCCAAAGCTCAAAAAACTGGGTCTAACTTGGCATAGCTGCCCAACAATGGAAACCAAGTTGCTGTTACTTCTTACTGATAACCTTTTACTGCTCAACAGAAAATAACAATTCTTGCATTCCTATGAGCTAACCAATTGAAACAAATTGCTCTAGTTTAGTAGTATAGTTCAATTCAAATACAAATGCATGAAATAAGAGAATCACATCAAAACAGGTATTAAACTTCACGCATTAGTCACTGTGCCCTGAGATTAATCAAGATCTGTGCAAAGATCACAGTTTAGTTTGTCTTGAAGATAATGTGGGTTTTTCTATTTCTTTCTTTAAATATTTTTTTTCAGAATGACCATTCTGCCTCCAGTAGAGAAGCTGAAGATCCTACTGGAGAAAGTGAAAGACTTCCACATGAAGTTTATTGAAAAATATGCATGAAACTACTGTGGCTTTTCCCCCTCATCCCCTCCCCTTCAAGGCAAATGAAGACAATGAACAAAGACGTGCTGAGAATGTGCTATTCATCTGATTTAACTAAATTCAAAATAGATAGAGCCAATCTCAGATACTGCTACAACTTATTGGACTATTAAGGTTAATATCTGGTATAGAAGACATTGTTACACCAACTTTTTTTTAAGGGGAAGGGGAAGAATTTGAAGAAAGTGGTGAGAAGAAAGAGTCAGTAAATGTTTTTGTGCCTTGATTGGAAGTTACATTGTGAACTTTTGACTCAGTAGGTTGGGAAAGGGAATTAAAATCCTTACTGTTATGTGGGGATTTTTACAAAACAGAAATGCCAAGATCAATTGTTTGGATAGGAACATGTGTCCCATCCTAAAATTCTACTAAACAAAAAATCAAACCCCTACATTATAGGCATTGTTTGGTTTAATTTTTGTTGTTGTTAAGTATAAAATGTTCTCCAAATCTGATTAAGCATCTAGGTACAATGGGCTTATTTGGAAAAATCTTTGGCAGATTGGCAGATACCTTTGAAATTCTGCTAAAAAGAAATGCTGCCATCACAACATAACCAGAGTGGAATAGACAGGTTTGATCAGAGGAGTGAACATGGTGTCTGCTTGAACTCTCTTTTTATGAGACAGGAACATAATGAGGAATATTATCTTCTTCTTTGTGTGCTATTGAACACACAATTCCAGCACAGGATGGCTGAACGTTTCCTCTCCTAACAGCTCCACGAGTCTCCTGTTAACTCACATCTTTGCTAACATGGAATGCAGTAAGGTGCTGTTTCAGAGCAGATGTGAGCACAGCCAGTCCTCCCGAGCAGCGTGAAACACAACCCCCTGTCAGAGCCACTCTGCCTGTGGAGAGCATTTGTTGGGAACCACGTGACAGAGACCCACGGTCTGGCCAAAATCCAGCTGGAGCTGGCAGAGACTAACACATGTGGTTACCAGGGGAAATGCTGGGGGGGTTTCTAAGCAAGGAAAAGGTATTTAAAGGAAAATGTCTTGCACCAAGTGTAAAGAGGATGATAGTAGAGCTGACACTTAAATCTTCCACAGTCATTCCACTGGCTGAATGATCCTGAGTGCTTATTAAAGCCCAGCTCAACAAGGTTGCTATCTGGGAGTACAGCTGTAGGACTCCACTAATCTGTGCCAGTTTCCCTGCAAAACAAAGGGTGGCTTCTGTTTCTCTAGAGCTGGAAGCTGGACACCTCCTGCTAGCTCTGATAAAGAGCTAAAGGAACAGAGCTCTCAGTATTCAGATGTGAAAGCATTAGCATTTGTCAGGCTTCAGCTCAGCATTTATAGAGTTTCTTCATTAAGAACATCACATTTAATCTCGTCATTAATTTTAAGTTGTTATTTAGAAGTAAACTCATGTTAATGTCTATCAGCACTTTGTTAGGCTGCCTTTGTAGCTGGTTCAACATCCTGTGCTGATCCAAGTTACTAAAGCCAAGGGCTAGAGAATCACCATGTGGATAAACCTGTGCCAATTTATGGTGTGTGGAAGAGAGAGGTGTTGCCAGTGCCTGTCCTTGCAAAAGCAGCCACCAGTCTGGGGCCCAGCATTAGCTGCCCTTCTCACACCTCCTTACTGACCTCTGTGAGAAGAGCTGAGTCCTTCCCAATCCCCTGCCAGCAGTCCCAGGCTCTCCAATGAAAATGGCACGCTGCTACACAGAGTTACTGTGGGGGCCTGGAGGGAAAAAATCCTCCTTTCATCCGTGGAGAAATGCACTTGTGGGAGGACAGCAGACTGAGAATACTTATGCTGCTACTATTCATTGATAAATACAACCTTTTATCTGTTGGCGTCCTTAATATGCACTAATGAAACCAATCCAGAAAGCAAAACTGTCGTAGGAGATGAGAATATTGATGTAAAAATAAGACAAACAGCACTTTCCTCTTCTAGGAATGTGTCCAAATGAGATCTGGCTTTGGACTCGTAATGCAGTGTAGATTGAAGCTGAGATCTAACAATGGGACTTAGAATATTTTTTTATATTTTTGTAACTACAGCTTTTTCATGGGGTAGTATTTGTAATCTAATAAGTCAATAGATTTTATATTTGCCTTCCATTTGCACCTGATACTTCTGGAAAAAAAATGTAAAGGTTTACAAGTTTCTAATGATAATTTACAGGTGTGAAAGGCTTTTTGTTTCATTGGGACAGCAATTCTTACACTTTTAAATCAAAATATAATGGCATAAACTGAGTTTTTTCTAAACATTCTATTATGGTGCCTTTTATGTTTGTGACATTATAAAGGATAACAATTTGTTCTTGATGCATCTCATGTGGAAGGGTGGTGATTTCTATTGTCCATCCACAATATTTGTATGTATTGTGATAAGGTCAATGTGCATTTTTGTGGAACAATCCTGTAAAGCTGAGAAAAGAGGCTTATTTTCCATGTCTTTGAAATCTTTCATTAATAACAGACAATCCTTACTTTCAAATGCATGCTTCTAGGTTTGATCTTCCTACAGGTGCTCCTTATAACAGTACTTCAGATGTATGAGACTTCCAAATAATAAAGCACATGTTAAAAAAAAAGTAGTCCTCCATTTCCTATGTCACTGAAGCAACACCAGCTGGACTGCACTGTGACACATTAATCCCATGTTCAAACCAGTATTTACCAGTATTTAGCATCCATGTACCAGATCATTAACTTCTGCATCACTTCAGTTTATGGACTTGAAATTTGTCCAACTTGTTACCACAAAACTATTTCCTACCATTGCAGAACTGTAAATAGAGATGGTCTTGGGCAAGTTTATGCTCCTAGTTAATCATGTAATGCAAGGAGTTATAACCAGAAGTTAGGCAAGTCAGACTCCTTCCTGGAGAGGATGAACCAGTCAGTTGAGGCTGATCAACTGCGTCATGAGGGGTTTGGTTGGTATTGTGCGTTGTTCCTTCTTTAAAAAACATTCTTACATGGTTTATACAACATTAGACTTACACAGCAACACAATCTTGTCTTTTTGCATTGACATCTCAGAATGACTTTAGTGGTGTTTGTTTGGTGATTCCAAAGAAAATGAAGTTTAGGGAAAGGGAAGTTAGTCCTGCTTCCCTCAACATATATGCATATGCCAGCACCACTGAAAATGCCCCCAAAGCAGGCTATTCTCTGCTTTGTATCAGGTATTTTCTGGAGTGTTTTCTGGAACAGAAACATTTACCTCCTTCTTTTTTCTGGGGGGAGGGAAAAGCAAGAACATGGTCTGATATAAAATGCTTATATTATGAATTGTCAGATTTTTTACAGCTTTTTTTTCAGTGCCATAGGCTGTCCCATCTGGCTCACGAGATAAGGATACAGTGCCAGATGCACATGGTATAGAAAAAGCTACCACAGAGAGCTTGCAGCATATATACGCTATGTGAAAATCACTGGTGTTTGAAAATATTGTCTAAATTCCTTTTTATACAGTTGTTTGGTCAAATTGTACAAAACTCAAGATACTCATACCTCTGGCATGATTTTTTATTTGGATGCATGTAAGACAATAAGTTTCTTCAAGGAATTCTACTTCTAAGGATATGGATTTTAATATTCAATATTAGGTGTAGTCATGCCTTTCTAATGTTCCACTTTATTACATGTTTTTCAAATCCTGTGTTCCCATGATTAGAGCTTACACAACCTGTAACCATTTGCATGAGACAGAACAGGTTATTCACTCTGCTGGCTTTGAAGCCCTGCATATTCTGCACACTGAACAGCAGTAAAGTAGCTAGACCCAACCCTCCGCTCTGAAATAGGGCGGGAAGGTTTCCCTATTGAGCAGGAAGGTTTCCCTATTGAGCAGGAAGGTTTCCCCATACCTGTCCAAGCCTTGGGTGTGCTCTCTCCTTGTCTTCCCAGGTTTGCAGCAGCCGCTTCAAACAAGAAATAAAACATACAATTAATTTGTTCTACCAGCACCAAGCTCTGTGTGTGTGTGTGTGTGTGAGCCTGCCCAGCTCCTGTGAGGATATGAGGGTCATAGAATCACAGGGTGTTAAGGGGTTGGAAGGGACACTTCCACTAGACTCTCCCTTTCGGCCTTGAGCAGTGTGAGGCTTGGGGCACCCACAGCCTGCCTGCCCAACCTATGCCACTGTCTCACCACTCCCACAGCCAAAAATTTCCTTGTAATATCTAACCTAAATATCACCTCTTTCAATTTGTACCCCGTACTCCTTGTCTTACCACTATAGGATGGGATGGGGTAGGATGGGATGGGGTAGGATGGGAGGGTTGGGATGGGATGGGGTAGGATGGGATGGGGTAGGATGGGATGGTTGGGATGGGATGGGGTAGGATGGGATGGGATGGCTAGGATGGGGTAGGATGGGATGGGATGGGGCAGGATGGGACAGGGTAAGTTTTGTGCCTCTCTGGTCATCCCTGGGGCCCCCCGAGACCCTCACCCTGCTCTGCCCTCCCTCCGCCAGGAGNGAAGGGAAGGGAAGGGAAGGGAAGGGAAGGGAAGAGCCCCGGGGAGGGAAGGGAAGAGCCCTCAGGCAGGAAAGGGAAGGGAAGAGCCCTCAGGGAGGGAAGAGCCCCTGTCCGGGAAGGCGCCCTAAGGCAGGGAAGGGCCCCCGGGCAGGGAAGGGAAGGCGAAGGGAAGGCGAAGGGAAGGGAAGGGAAGGGAGGAGCCCCCGGTCCGGGCAGAGCCCCCGGGCAGCCCCCCGGCCCTGGAGCCCCGAGGCTGCGGGTCCCGGTCCCGCTCCC
>WBMV01009020.1:272121-290489 GCA_013396655.1 Campylorhamphus procurvoides | reverse complement strand
AGGAGCGGGGGGCGCCACCCCGGCACAGGGAGCAGCGCCCCGGGCCCTCCCAGGACAAGAAGGACCAGCGCATCGCCCTCTTCCTCAGCGACTTCCACCAGCAGGGTACGGCGGGGCGGGGTGGGTCAGGGGACGGGGGGAGAGCCCCGGGNTCCGGGCAGCCCCCCGGCCCTGGAGCCCCGAGGCTGCGGGTCCCGGTCCCGCTCCCGCCCCGCGGGTGTCCCCGCACACAGCGCTGTCCGAGCTCTCGGTGTAACGCGGCCGTCCCGTGTTTGTGCTTGGGAACGTGTGGGACGCAGGGCACTGAGAGCCTGTTTGTTCTAAAGCCAAGGAGCACATCCAGGAGATGAGGAAGGAGCTCGATTCGCTGCTGCAGACAGCGGAGAAGGCGTTCGCGGTGGAGCTGCTGACGATGCCGGCTGCTATCAGGAAAATGAAGAGGAGGGACTTGCTCAGTAAGTGCGAGGCCCGTCCGGGGAGGGCGCGGGCAGCGACAGGGATGGATGTGCCTGGGGCTGCTCAGAAAACCTGGGCACTTCTGTGAACCAGTTTGCTTTGTCTGCTCAGTATTTTAAGCTTATCAGCAGAGCTGTTACCCCTGCAGGTGCTCACTGAGCACTCTTGTTCAAGTAAGTAGACTGATCTGTCTAACACAGGGTATAGAACTAGTAGGTAACAGTGTATACTCTTATTTTTATGTATGCTCTGAAGTCATCTTATTTAAAGTCTGAAGAGACCAGGAATAATTACACACCTAGTGCTTTCTGTGCGTGAAAACATAAGCGCTTTTGTCCATCTGGATCAGTTCAGCCCAGCCACAGAGATTTTTTAGTCTTTGTCACTTTTAGTATTGAGCCTTTCTCAACTACTCTTTCACCTCCAGTCATGAGCAAACAAGTTCAATTCCCCTTTATGCAGCAGTGTAAGGTGTGGTGGATGCTCAGCATCAGACACTTTCTGATGTTTTTGGAATGTACCTGGAACTTGCAGGGGCCACACAAGCACCAGACCTAAGTTTACTGTAAGCCTGAATATATATTTCGGTGTTTTTTCTTGAGAAGCTTCTTCCTAAAAGCATCAGCTTTCTGCAATGCAATGTGTGTGTGGTTCTTCTTTGAATTTAAGTTATATACCATGTGACTACACCCAGTATCCTTTCAAAGATTAAACATAGTGAGATTTTCATTGTTGTGTAGGATGGCTGTCCCACAAGACTTGAATCTTGTTCACATGCAACATATACGCTAACTAAGGTTAACTATTTAACCCACGGTAATCCTGAATTACTTGTTCAGCTTCATAGGCCGTAAGGCAAGAACTTGAAGATAAAAATTATGCAAGTAATAGTATCTAAACAAGCTACACTTTCTCGAGTTACAGATTTGCAAGGAGGGGAGGAAGCGGCTCTTGCTGCTGCAGTGGTAAGTGTGTTTTCAACTTTTATCACAGTTTACAGAATAGAATTCTTCTCTCCCTGCTGTAAATCTTTCAGACAAAATATTTTGTTTGGCTGTGTGTTTAAAAAGACGATGATATGAAAAGACTAGGCAGCCAGCCACAGTGCAGTTATTAATATTACTTACACTTTTAGGGTCATCTGCTCGCAGAAATCCAGATGTTTTTTAAAAAATAAACTGGTATTTAGCCAGTCCCACTTGTGTCACTTGTTTTCATGTGCTTTTGTAATGTAATATTCATTTACTGGGCAAAATCTGTTGACCTCCCCTTGTTGGATAAACGCTTTCTTTTAGACTGACTGCTCTCTAGAAGATATACCGAATCCAAAACTGGTGAGGACCAACAGCAAAAAAGGCAAGACAACCCACTAATGTATAGCTTGTGGTTCTTAAATTTTCTTTTTATTGGTTTAAACTGAGCATTTGTAAAGTGAATGTTGAGCCTGAAGAATATAATGCTACTGTTGTGATACTTAAAGGATGCCCTTTGGCTTTATCCCTGAAAATGGTGAGAAATTTAAGTGATTTCACATCCCAATAGATGCAATAAGGAGGACACTAGCACTGAGATGTAATTCTGTTTTGTGTGGGGATTAAGGGACTGTCTGGTGTCTTTTCCCTGCCCTGTGTGTCCCAGTGTGTGGGGAACACACAGAGTTTGTCTGGAGGGGTGTCCCAGGTGAAGGAGCTCTGGGAACAGCAGTGAAATGAAACTGTCAGTGGGGAAATGGGCTTCAAACACAAGTCTGAAGGAATGTTTTGTGCTCATCGTGAGGTTTTTATTTTCCTTGTCTTGCTCATACAATTCTAGTTAAGGTAACCACAATTGTCGAATATGAAGATGCCAAGCATATTTCTACAAAGAAAATAACTAATAAAGTAAGTCTGTTTTTTTTAATTCAAAAAACATAAGGGCTTAATCAGTTTTGAGTTGCCATGAACCCTGCTAGGTCCACAACCAGGCGGGCCAGGGACCTGCCCTTTCTTGGAAAAATCAGTTGTTTAAAATTGGTTGTATTTGAAGTTAAGCAAGGCTAAACAGTATAGAAAATAATTCTCATAATGAATATAGTAACTGTACTTCTAGTGACTAATTCACACAGACTTGCAAATACTGGCACAGTCATTCTCTCTTGACTTGCCAATAAATCTTGATGGTTTGAGGAATCATTTTTTGTTGAAACTTTTTTTAAAAAATCTTCATATTTTAATTCATTCTTTTCTACATTGAGTGACTTGTGCTTTCTTGTCCACCTTGATCTCTAAACCAAACCAAGTGTATTAATTTTCCCACCTCAGTCTGCCTGTGCAAAGTAGCTCCTCAGCCAGAGGCTGAAATATGTTGCAAGATGACAACAAAGACACAAAAGGTTCTGTGCAGAGTTACAGGCATTGGTTTTAAGAGGGCTTAAAAGTTGGAAGGTTGTTGGTTGTACAGAACTTCAGTCTCAATATGTTTTGGCATTATGAAGCTCCTTTTAGAATGCATATTTGCCATTTTATGTATATGTAGAACTAAATAAAAGGCAGCACTGGGGGGCTTAACTGCCCTTTTTCAAGAGGGAGTTTTTCCAGTATTGTTTCCTATAAATACCCATCATTTTGCTTTCAAATGCCAGTTCTTTTAACTGCAGTCTTATATATACATTTTCAGATTTCCAAAACCAAGTCATTGGTTTCACTGTCCTCTGGTTTAAATGGCAAACTGAGCCCTCTTTCTAGGTAAGACTGACCTTTGATGGCTTATTTAACTCCCCAGAACCTGTGAATGCTGACTAAAGTGATTTTCACATAGAGGAGCTGAGATTGGAGCCCAGCAGGAATACATGTGATAGGGATGTCCTCCAGAGCTGAGTGAGATGCACTGTGGTTCTGTGAACCCTGAACAAAGAAGCACCTCTGGCTGGTGAAGGCAGGTAGTTGTATCTCTCACTGAGTGGTGCAGTTCTGAACTTAGGCAATCAGTACAGATTTCCAAACAACACTTAATGGAAGAGAACATGTAAGGAGAGCATCTTTACTCTGTTCGGATTAATGAAGTGTTGTGTAATAACTCAGTTTGGATATTGCAGCCCTCTCTTACCTACTACATCAATTGTTTAGTTCCTCTATGCTGTCAGGTCCCACTATGTCATATTTACCTCAGGAGGGCTTTTTCACCTGTATGTACACAAGATCTCTGTCCTGGAGCACTGCAGCATTCTCTAATCCTGTCTACCTTCATCCCAGCTGAACCCCACATTAGGAGTAGATGAGGAGGAATAAATAATAATAAAACAAAACCAAATAAATAAAACCCCAGACAAATACAAAACCAATAACTATTTTTTTTGAGTCTGTTGACATCCTTCTGCAAGTCACACTTGCAGAGGAGTGAAGTCTCTTACTTCTCATTGCAGTGCCACAAATCTCAAAGCCACTCCAAAGGGATCTCAAAGGTAAGGGAGTTTTGGCTTGTTCTTAATAAATGATTATGTTAAATAATAATTTCACTGAAGATTCTGAGTTGGAAAGGACCCACAAGGGTCACTGAGTGCACCTTTTAAGTGAATGGCCCATGCAGAGATTGAACCCACATCCTTGGCATTATTAGCACCATGCTGTAACCAGCTGAGCCAAGACTACATATCTACATAATTATCACTCTAGATATTAATCATCATCAATCTAGCTGTAATAGATCTTCATGGGCTGGCCCTAAATTTGACAGGGGGGATCTGAACCAGTTACACCTCCTGCTTGGAGTGCAAGTGTTAACTTGTGTTCTCATGGAGGCACAGAATTTGATGTCCTAAGTAAAGTTAGATTTTAAAAAAATGTACTTAGAGTATAAATTCTATTCTCATTCATTATTTCTAGATTTACAGCTCAAACTTTTCTCAGAGCCCTACCTTGATTAAAGTGTCACCAATGGTGCTATGTTAAAAAAAATATACCAACCCTCCCAAAACTCACACCCAAATACACTGATAATCAGTTCTTTGCATATTGAACTGTTAAGGTTTTCAGTTAATATCATTCTCCACACACTACAGAGCTTGGTTTTGGCACAAGTCATCAGCTGAAGTGAGGGGGTGAATAACTTCAGTGGGTCCTAAAACCAGCAAGTGGCTCAGTTTCACCTTGGCCTGCTACAAATGTCAAAGGCTTGTTTCCATGGAGAACACACCCAGTTTTTAGGCAGAGTAAGAACAATTGTAAAACGGACTCTTAGGAATTCTGAATGGCGTGGGTATGCCCTGTACCTCTGAGAGCAGCAGCTTTGGGATTTATTGCTCTCTCCCTCTGCAGCAGACAGATACAGCACATGCCTTATCTCGAGCCCTGAGGCATGAAGTTTCCTCTTTCCCAAACTGTGAGCATTCACTGCTGATACTGGAGAGTGGATATCCTTGCTACTGAGTGGTCCAAATGTCAGCTTGCTCCCTGGCCTGTAACAGGCTCACAAGGTTACTGCACTGTCAGGGGCATAACCCTTACCCACTGTGCCAGCAAACACCACTGATGGCTGGAGTTCCTGGGGTCTTTGGCACAACTGGAAAATTTAAACCTGCCTGCCTTTCTCTTAGGTGTATTTCCTACTACTTGCATTTGATTGAAAATTTCCAGTAGAGCATAGGATGTTAACCTTGGAGTAATGTCTCTATTGTATCCTAGTGCTGGATTAACACAGACTGTCTCAAGAACTTTACCCACCCATAGAAGAGTTCAAGGGATGTTAAAGAGAAGTAAATCAGTACCCCAAAATAAACCAGTTCCATTTGTAAACATTCCCCTGGCTGATGGACAGGTATCTTCTTTTCTTTTTTTAAACATTTTCAGTGTTTTTTAAACATTTCATATGTGAATAGTGTGATAGTGATGGCTCTTGCTGTTCCTGAATGAGGTGCTGCTAAACAAAAGGCAAAATGGTTGCCAAAGTTTGCAGTGTAGCAGGGAAGCACATGGTTTTCAGAGAAACTGCACATGCAAGGAAAAACCTTCAGACTCACTTGGAATCTTACAACTGTTTCTCTTCATGTTTAGACATTCTGTACAGCTGGTGGGGACCTCCGGAACATTGATGTGCAGCTACTAAATCAAGATACAGTACAGCACATTCACAACTTGGTGGTAAGCTTGAATTAGGAGATAGATTTATATATATTTATTTATAGACACCTGGTCCCAGGTTCTCATGTGAGATACTTTCACGAATGCAAATTCTAAGTGCTTTAACTGTTTGGAGTTAAGCTTAACACAGTTGGCATAAATTGGAGGGAGAGGGAGGGCAGAACTGCTGCCCACAGATCACATGTAAAAGTAAATGCACTTAAATAAGCATGTGCAGTTTGGTAATGGCCCAGGGGCCCACAGGAGCACAAGCTCTTCCTTCTGCACTGCTCTGGTGTCTCTCATAGCATGTGAGCAAACTGCCGTTCTCTTATCTCATATTCTAAGGCTGACAAAGCTACAGGGAAGTTTTCACTCCTGTTCCAATCTATTATTCTGTGTCCCTTGCTCAGTAACAATTGTGCACCTGTTAATTCTCTGCTGCAATGGAATAGGAGCTGCCTTGCCTGTGGTTCAGGCAGGCAGGTGGTTTGGAAGGAAAAGGAAGTGGAGCACAACTTTGTAGCACAGAGTGCCCCACTCTCCTGAGGATGAGGGTACCTGGGTGGTGGTTGAAGTAATAGAAATCCCTCCAGACAAAAGAAACATGAACCAGTTTACACTTGTGCAGGGACTGAGACTTCAGTGCAGCTATTTGAGTTAAGACAGAGGTCTGGGAGCAGTTCTGTATTGTAGAACAGGGCCCTGCCTCTGCAGGCAGACAGTGGGGGAGTGACTGGCTGCTCACTGCTTTGCTTTAGCAACAGCAACTTTTCTCTCTTCCTGCCAGGCCTGCTGGGTAGCTTGAACTAAAATGAATTTTTGTCCCCTCAGAGTGAGCTGACTCTACTATGTGGAAAGGCAACAGCTAAACCAAGTTAATGGAACTGTCTTGTGACTACAGGATAGTGGTGGCAGCTCTTGCTGCTGCCCCTTAAGTGTTTAGATATTGTCTGTTATGTCTTAATAAAGCTGTATACTGCCCAGTAAATGTTTTAGTAAGCTTTTATATCATGTTATGTGTCTTATTAAGTTCCTGTTATCTCTGTGAAGCATACCAAAGCAGAAGAAAATGCTAGTTTTTCAAGGTCTCTATAAAAGGCCTAGTTAAAATCTAACATCAGTTCACAGTAAAAGTGTAAGAATAAACCCCTCATTTAGATTATACATGAAGTGTACAGAACATTCAGGTTAGGTAGTTCTCAATAGTTTAACCTGAATTAACATCCATTTTCCATTGAATTGATGATGTGGTATCAGCTTTGGATTATTGCAGGCAAACAGACACTTCAACATGAACTGTTCCCTGAGGTAACCAAAGTGGCCATGCAGTTGTGAACCTGCAGTCCTTCCAATGTCTGGAGAAGGTGCAGTGTTGGGCATGCTTTGGCCCAGGCCAGCACCCCTTTATGGATCTCTCCCTTTGTTTTCTGTGCTGCTGGCAGGAGCCTCAGTCAATGCCATCAGCACTGCAGGAGAACTAGCCTGGATACAGGGATCAACTCCTCCTCCACCCTTTCACTTTAGCACCCTATCTGAAAAGTTACCAGGAATCCCTGCCTCTCTTCCCCCTCAAAAAAGCATTTTGAAAGGAGATTAAAAGTTTAGAATGTTATTCTATTTTCCAGGAGATGTATCTTAGAGCTACTACTTAAAAGCAGAAGACAGGTATTGTAATTGTTTAAGCATTTCAGTTTAAAGTGATTAACTTCTTGGAGAAACTAGTCAGGAGAAAGGATCAGCATGTAACCACGGCTTCACAAAAAGCAACCCCAAGTTTTAATAAATGAAAATAAAAGATCCACTAGAGAATGCCACAGCATAAGTCAATAGTGAAATACAGATCAAACAGTATTTATTTTTGCTTCATTTTTCGAGTCTATAACAAGGATGTTCAGCAACACTCAAATGCCAATGCCTACCCAAGCACATGGAAACCCTTGGAGTTTGTCCCTCCAACCTCATTGGTAAAATGTCAACAACTATCAGAGCAATAACTAAACAAGTCACACTTCAGATTTGTAAAGAAAAGTAGAGCTTCAACTTTCTCACTTAAACAGGGAGAGAAACCTTGCTATAGAGAGGCAGCTTACCAACCCAACACTGTTCATGCACAACATTCCTTAATTAAGGTCACATTTTTGCCTTGTTGGGGCATTTTTACCCATTCAAAGTAACAGAACTGAAGCTGCAGAACTTAATATCTTCATAATTAAAACAAAGTGCAAACTACTAAAAAAGTAACAAAACCATCTACATTTGGTATGTTTCCAGGTCAAACAAATATTTTTTTTTAAACTGGAAACATTTCACTAGGAAGTGAGGCTGAATCAGGCTTTGAATAGGATTCAAAGGATAAAAGAAAAACACCATTATTTCAGAATATAATCATCCCCATTTAAAGGTTTTCTTATCTTCAGACTGAATTCAGATATCCTTGTGTTTTCTTCACACAAGGAGGACGTGGCTGCAGCCTTCCCTGTGCCCATTTAGTCACATTTCATTTCAGGAAAAGACTTTTATGGGGCACACAATTGCTTCCTAACTTTAGCTTAGTCTTAAAGCAGCTTCAGCCTCCCTGTGTTTACAAAATGTCTATCATCTACATAGTCTCCTCATACACAGACTAGTTAAAGCCACTGGAAAAGTAAGAGTTACAAGGCAAAAGAAATATATTATACACCAACTGCTTTTATTTAATTTCAGAAACCGTTCACAAGATGGTAGAAAAAACTTACAACCACTTCTAATTTAGTCTTTCATTGTTCCCAGTCAGCTCTAAACCCATTATGTGCAAAGCCCATTTATTACCATGCATCTAGATGATAGATACAGGCTATGAAATTCTTGATTCTACTTGTAGCAGCTTATGCAGGTGCAGCCAAATACCAAGCCTCAGGACAAATTGTACACAAACTTTACAATGTAGAATTTGAATTTAAAATATGAAACTTAAAATCTACACAAAACTGATAAAAATCAAGCACAGATACGAGGACAAACTTAAAACCCATGTGAAAAGGAGTCTCGTCTTCCTTTCAAGTGCTTTATTCTGCTACACAGTCAAAATGAAGATGTAAGCTTGTGGTTAGTTTAAATTACACTCTGTAGATACTATAGACCAATTTAAAAGTTACACATACAGCAATAGATGTCCATTGGTTCATCTGGATTACTTATACAATCCAGCTGGATTGTTGAAAACAAGTCAGGCAAAATTTGAAAGAAAATCCTTGTGCAACTTTTTAGACAAATGTTTACTGATGGGCACACTGTACCCCAGGTCCGTGATGGCTGCTTTCTTCATCAGAACTATCGTTATAAGCTTCACGTCTCTGGCCACCACCTGAACCACGAGTGGTATCAAATTCCTGAAGATCTACCTCTTCTGCATCACCAATTACATTAGGAAATTCGGGTCTAGCTGGCAGAAGATCTTCAAGTTCCTGCCCCAAAAAAAGAAATGCATTCAGTATTGCATCTACAACTGCTAAAGAAAGTGACCAGTTTCCCACAACTTCAAGACACCTTGTAGAACAGGTTTGGTGTAGAAGTCTAAGCTGATGAAAGCCCTGAAGTGCAGACTCTTAAAAGTATTTGTATCAGCTGGGAGACACCATGTAAAGAAGAGCAACAGCTCGACATATCATCAACCAAAAGTGCAATCAGTAAATACAGTTGCACTCTGAAAACTTATCACACAGCAACAGAAAGATCCTTCCTCCTGCCCTCGTCTGTTTGAGATCTGCACGGCTCTTACATACAGGTTCTATAAATTCATATTCCTATGGGCATTTCTAAGTAACAAACTGCCCATGAAAAAGCTTAAGGGAACAACTGCACTTGCACCTAAATGCAAGCACTGAAAGCCAAGCACATGAGGTACAACACGTGCCCTTGGCACACAATGTCAAATAAAACACCACGGTTATGCTGGAAAAACTACTTACTGAAAGCTTTTCTGGGCTAATCCAGTTATTTTCAGGAAACTGCACGTCAAATTTAATGTAAAGATCCCCCTTCTCAAAAGGATTGCGATACTGTGGCATTCCTTCACCTCTGACTACACGGACACAACCTGGAAGTCAAAGAGAAGTAAGCTGGAGAGTGCTACTGCAGAGCCATTCTCTCTCCACACAGTTCTTAGTTTTCCTTGCCTAGGTCCAGTTAACAGGACAAGAATGGGATTAAATGTCAAAGAATCACAAAAGCATCATCAAAGAAATCCTTATCAGGTCAAGCCTACCTGGTTCAATTACTTTTCCAGGAGGATATTTAACCACAATCTGACGTCCATCAAGGTGCTTAAATGTGAACTGAAATCCACACAGTGCTTCAACAAGTCCAATCTTGTGTGTCATATGCAAATCATTCACATCTCGCTGGAACACCTGAAATACAAAAACAGATGTCTTTTCTAGTTCTATAATCACAACTCCACCAGACTCCTTATTTAGAGTTCATTCTTATTTACCCTGAATTTTCAGTGCCAGAGCAACAGCCTTTGTAGGAAGTTAACTTGATTCTGTTAATTCAGATGCACCTGACACAAGTGCCATCTGAGATAAGGCAAACCACACTATATACTATGAGCTAAGGGTCAAATTAAACAAGGCCTGTATAGCAGCACTGCTCTTTTACCCCCAGCACCTTCCACAGAGCAACATATCAACAAAACTGACAACAGGTTGACTGTACTTCCCTTGCACTGGAGTATATAAACCACACCTCTGTTTCTCAACTTTTATTTTGTCACCATGCATATCTGATTTAGCAAACTCGACCTACAGCAGGACTTCCATTAGCTGTCAGAAGTGATCTTTAAGCCATATTGCTCAAGATTCTTAGTCGGAGTAAATCTTAAGATTTGCCCATTGGCAGAACCATGATTCCCACATCAAGGAAAATTTTCAGAACACAAAGTCTATCTAGTTTTACTCACTATTGCAAAGTCCAGACTGACAGATTAGCAGTCCTTGGCACAGCTTTGAAAAACTTACCTAATAATGAGGACCTGATTATCAGATAACCAACATTATAGCCTTAATACATGACTGGAGTTTAAATTTACACTCAATGCTATTCTTCCTGTCACAACAGATCTTGCCTCCCCAAGTATAAGACACAAACTATTTCTTATTTCATCATAGTAATACCTGGCAGTTTTAAACAAGAGTGTTCAAAAAAAGGAGCAGCCACATCAATTCTGTCCCAAGAGAGTTTGAACAGAAAAAGATAAATTGCAATGTTTAATTCCAAAGTGAAATGTATACACTCCAGAATACAGTGAGCACAAGTCTTAAACTAGTATAAAATACTAATGTTTCTGGTTTGTTAAGTGAATCAGCAACATCACCATTTTGTGTTATTTCCAGAACCACAGCAGCACACAGAGAAAGCACCATCTGGGGTTTTTATCAGGAGTTCCCTGCCATGTCATAAGACATTGAAAAAAGCAACACTGAGCATTTTGCTAGTGTTACAAGCAAAGCAGATTAAAGTTAACATCCTGAATAGCTCTTCACTGCATCTACTGTATATCAAAGTCAGTCTGAGCTTATCTGAGAGAGCTACCCTTTATTAGCATTAGGAAGCACCAGAATCTGCCTGTCCTCTGGCTAAGGACTTGTAGTTTTTTCTGGCTCACCATAAAAGCCACATTACATGCTATAAATCTATTAAAAGCTATTCACCATCTCTCCCAGAGCTGCAACTATATAAATTACTTTAAATGAATGGCCATCTATATAACTTAAATATTAACAACTAGGATAAAAGGCATTTAAAAGATAAAAGCATTACCTCATTTTCCTTTTCTTGGAGCAAAAGGACAATATCACCTGGCTCCACACCTGGAGCCTGATCTGCTTCTCCACTGAATGTAATTCTTTGTCCATGTTTCATGCCTTTGTCTACATGGACTTCAAGTATTTTTACCTCCTTGATCACCTTCTTCCCTTCACATTTTTTACAGCGGTCTTTTTCGTTAATTACTTCACCTAAATAAAGACAAATTTTGAGTTCAGAGATTTCCACATAATTGCATCCAATTCTGAAGAAAAACTATTGGAAAGCAGGATGAAGAATTCATGCAACACAACTAATGATTTAGATGCTGTTTTATGAATTCCTCACAAGAGGAAGTCCAGGCTCCCGTCACTCTAGCTGGGAGAGGAAGGAAAAGCAAGAAAAGGGGGTGAGTATGTGTGTATCAGTAAATAACAACAAAGATACATATAACCTTCCAAGCTGTCTTATCAAGGATGCTGAAAAATGAGAGTGCTTTAGAGAAGGGCAAAACAAGACGTTGTTTCCCTTAACTCCTTACCATTCAACTTCCCGCCCTTAAATTAAAAGCCTATTTTTCCATTTCTTATTATGCTAGAAGTAACATAAGTTAAAGCCACACTGAAGCATCTCTTCTCCCTTAAAAGTCAAAATAGGAATTTCAAAATATTTCAATGAATTTAGGAAGCTTAGTTCCACTTCTGTTAAAACCAGTGGAAAAGGATTACTGGGTTTTGTTTGACTGCCCCATTTCCCTGTATATCCCCACAACACAGTACTATGGAAATGCATTCAGCATAACTAGAGCCTTGCATACAAATCCTGGGAAGAGAGCTGGTCAAATCAGTTTCATGCAAGAACTAAATATCTATTAAAAAGTTTTCCCACAAACAATCTAACATTTACTGACACATAAGGGATGTGAAAACTACTCAAACTCTGGGTAGTTTTTTCCTACTGTCTGTCACCTCTAGAAAGGTAATTACTGTTTCCAACAAACTGAAGGGATGACAACCCAAAAAGGCTTCAATGCTCTGTTCTACCTCACCTTTATTTTTCAACTGAGCTGTTGTCTCTGTACAGAGTAACCAAAGTATTAGGGCATGTGGCACTGTGCAACTTCAGTACTAAGTGCCACAAGCAGATGCACTTGGCTTAAAACATTAAACTTCTCAGTTTAAACCACCTTTTTGTGAAACAAAGCATAACATTATGATGCAGCTGAAACTACTAAGTATGTAGGTTAGGTATGAGAAAAGTTAAAGACAACATCATTTACAAAATGTTTTGACTAGTCACAAAATACAACTCTTTGTAATTTCTGAGTGTTGTGACAAGTAAAATCATCCACGGGGTGATGTTACTACTCTGCAAATTGCAGAAGACTTAAAAAGAAATCACATGAAGTGCAGATCACATACTGAGCTTGTTCCCCTCAACCAACCAATCCAGCCAAAGATATCTTCTTAATTTGAAGAAGTTAAAAATTCAATTTTAGGTTTCCATTTAACCTACAACTGTCCTTGGATATTAGGAGACGCAAAAAGACAAAGAGCTCCTAACCTAGCAATATCTTGTTTTTTCTTGAATAGAAGAGTAACAGCAGTAAGTAACACTCACATTTAAGTTCTTAAAAACAATTAATCCCTACTGATCAAACTTCTAGGCTGCTTTTCAGAACATCAAACACTGTAAACTTTGCTGCAGTTCTGAGTAAAACAATTCCTCCATGCTGACACCAGAGAGAGATGCAGCTGAGTGGATGGGGGCAGGAGTGTCCTGGATTAGTTCCTCCTGAGAGTTCCCCAGGAGGCTGAGTCCCACCCCACACGTTTAGCAGCAGAGCAGAACAGGCCTGGCCTACCTTCTCCGTTGCAGTCAGAGCACACAGACTGCATCTGCTGCACCATGCCCGGAGCCAGCTGTCGGATCATGATGCGGACCCCTCTGCCCCGGCACGCGTTACACTTCTGAACAGAGCCAGCCTTCCCTCCCTGCCTGCAACACAAACCACCAGTGCTGTCAAAAGGAGGGGTTTCCAAACCACGCAACCAAAAAAAAAAACCTCCATCAGTAGGTTAACATGTCTGCATGCCTAACTGCACTGCCAATTAGAATTAGGTTCTCTCTTCTCCCACCCTTCCCCCAGACAACCACCTTGAATAGTTCCAGTTCCTTCCATCAACAGTATCATTCAAGTTCAACAATTTGCTGGTCCGAAAGCAGGCTCCAGGAAGTCAAAGACTGATAAAGATCTGACACAGGAGATCCTTCATTACGCTATCTGCTAACAAAGCAACCAGAAAACCCAAAAATACAAACAAACTTACCCATTACATGCACTACAAAGGACATTCTTGCTAAGTTGTAGTTTAGTTGTCTTTCCATTATACAGATCTTCTAAAGAGACTCTACAAAATAAAGTATTGCTCCTGGGTTATCATTTAACAACTTACTTTCCCCATATAATTAAAATACTTGCCTAGGACAAATGAAAGAAGAACAGATCTTCATAAAAAGACTAAATTTGCAATTAAAGTAAGATTTTTAAATCACTATTTTGGCTTTCACAAGGAGTTACTAAAAAAAGTATTCCATGCAGGTCAATATACACTTGTAAATCTGAACAGTTTCAGAGTAAAGCTGTCATTTAATCAGAAGAAACCAGATAGGACTGCTTGTGTTTCTCAATAGTAAATAAGCTGATCTAGCGTTTTAGGTGTTATTATATAGTCATAATTAATTATTATTTTTAGTTCCACCAGACAGGTGAGAAATAGACAGCCCAGACAATATTTATAGCACGAATACCTAAGAACACATTTAGAATGCTTACTACTTTATTGGGCTTTCCACCCAAAGAGAGTTTAGTGAGGAGGGATTAGCATGTTTCTCAGGGCCACTTAATTCTTTAGACTTGTTCATATTTTAATTTTTTTAGAAGTTCTTGAATACACTATCAAACTCCAATCACATTTATATATTGCTAGAAGATTATATACAAATATTTAGGGTTTCTTCTACAAGGATTTGTTAGTGGGTTGAAATTCCAAGTCAATGTATAGAAAAAAGGTTGCTTGGCATCACTGTTTATAAATAACTACAAAATCAAAGCTAAATAACAACAATACCACACACTATTAGCTACTAAACTAAGAATGTAAAATTAAACAGATTTCACGAAGCATGGTTTGTTGACCACAGGAAAGACACAGCTTAAGAACTTAGAAAGGACCTACTCAGCAGTCAAAAAGCCAGTCATGACTGCAAGAAGAGATCTACAAAATAGTATCAGATGTGACATTCAGGAACAGCTTTTAAAAAAAGCCAAACCCAAACCAAAGCTGCCACACACACTTCTGCATTAATTACAAGGTTCAACCATAGTTCCAGCTGGTATGGGGCTATGAATGCAGGTCAACTGAAGCCCTTCCAGGGCACCACCACTCCCCTAAGAATCTGCCTAACAAGTAACACTTGGTTGTTAAACTTCAGATTACAACTACAAGACACAATTAAAGGGCAAACCAAAGTAGAATAATGCAAACAAAGTACATACATTCTAATAACCTGGTAAATCAAATTATCAGGTTAATATATGGTTATATAGATTGACAACTGCCTCCTGCTTTACATACAACATGCAGGTCTGAAAAGCAGTGCACACTGCAGAGGATCTCAACTGAGAAGCACAGCAAGGACAGAACCCAGCAGAATCAAGCCCTGACGAGGAAAGCTCGAGAGCACAAACTGCAGTATCAGGATACTCACTTGAGTGGATGCATCATGTCTTCTCCTCTTCTTCTACCATTACGACTTCTACTCTGGCCACCCATGAAATTGAACAATCCACCACCAAAGATATGGGAGAAGATATCGTCCATGCCACTGCTCCCACTGCCTTCTCGAAGGCCCTGCTCTCCATATCTATCATATAACTCACGTTTCTCTGGGTTTGACAAGACTTCATAGGCAAAGCTGATTTCTTTGAACTAGAACAGGAACAAAGTCAAAACAGTGCATGATAATTTACAACTTCAAGCAAACATTATACTTGTTTCTTGCCCAGCATGAACATCCATCAATTAAGAAGGTACACCATGGAACAGTTTTCCACCCTCCTTCTAATATAACTTATTCCAAGCAAGACTTAAAAGTCAGGCTTGAGCTTAGCTGTGTTACTTCTGAGTATAAAATTAGATGTTTAACTGCGAAACTTGGTTGGCTCTTTTCTTTACCGTGCTCAGACAGATTTCTTACAAATAAAAAAACAATCCAACTGAACCAAAACCCCAAGTACACAAGACTGCAAAAGCCAACAGGCAAAATACCCAACAGTTACATACTAATGACAAAGATTTTAAGGTATGTTAGGCACTTAAAATACACTAACAATTAAGTAACTTAGTAAAATGTATATTAATGTGTTTGCCCTTATAACAATTAGTATCTTTTCATAGTCATCTCTGCTCACCCCTAAGCAGCCATCAGAACTTCAACTTTGTTCATCAGCTGAGACAACTTAATTGTCAACTTAATTGACAATTTTTAAATTGCTTTTAGCATAACAAACCTAATTCAACCTTCCCACACGTGTGATTTGTTTTACGCTGCAGCAGTTTCAAGATCCTCTACAACATACATTTTTCCATGTCAGAAAAATTTGGAAAACCAACTGTCTTTTTCAAATACCTATGCAGATGCCAATTCCAGATGGCATCATCTCAGAGATGAAGAGAGACAGTTTTTTCCTCAGCATTACCTTCTCAACCAATTTGACTCAAACAACTGCTGCATTTTCTCATGAGGCACACTGGCAAATGTTGAGATTGGGAAGAAGCTGACCAGGCAGGGTTTCCTCTCACAGTTATTTTTGAACAAATTGAACAGCAAGCCCCCAACACCTGCACTTGGCTCCTCGGATGCTACTGTAGTAGCAAACTTAGGGTATTTTGAAAAAAAAAAAGAAGTCGTCTTACTTTGTCGCCTGCATTTGGATTCTTATCAGGATGGTATTCCTTAGCCAGTTTTCTGTATGCCTAGTTGGAAAAGGTAGAAAATTAGTTTCAATTTCAATTAATCAGTTCTTTTCTAAGAAACTCAATCCTGTCCCCAGGAAGAAAAAAATCCTAATAAAGTGAAATGAAAAAATTACAGTCATTCTAAGTCACTCATACATTGAAATGATACATAAAAACATTCTGACATTGCTACATGCATAAATTAGCTACACTTGGATTTAAACACAGCTAGAGCACACAATAGCTAGAACTAGTTTTTCTGCTTCTCTTCATCAGCTCACAGGGAAAATCCCATCAGACTTTCATTAAAATTACCTCCTCTGGATTTTGAACTCCAACCCTCCAGCACACCAGCAGATTTCCTTCCACCCATGTGTCTCTGCCCTCAATCAGAGCAGTAACCAACAACAAAATGGCTGCCTCACTTCTCATTCCACCCCACCAACCACTCCTCACACCCATCCTTTTGTCCTTCCTTACCTAGCAATAACAGGACATTGCATCTCCCTGGGAACTAAGTACACGAGTTACATGTGCAGAAATGGACATGTCACTGCTTTTATTTAACTTCACTGTTCTAGAACAGCAACAGGAGTAAGTACAGCCAAATATCCAGGCAAAATCTTTCAGAATGGTTTATTTTTTGACCAGTCCTTTGACTGCCAAGACCCTCACTTGCTCTTCAGCAGCACTTCACATCTGTTTCATTTAAACTTTGGAGGATCAAATCAAATTAACACAACAGGAAGAGACTTTTCATACAATTTGAGTTTCTGACAGTAAAGACTACAACCCTTCCTCCACTCCACCTCAACACCACTCAGAAACAAACATTAACAAGTTACATTGTATACCATCTTTTATTCTCTAAATTATAGATATTTTAAAAAGCTACAGTGATGCAATTGCAAAAAACTGAATCACTTCTTAGAGTGGATTTTCCAAATGTTTTATTTCTGTATAACTGAGCACCTAAACCTCTTCAGAACTACAGTGCTAAGAGAGCTTTACACACAAAATTTTACAGAGATCGTAACTCTACAACTTTTGAGCAGGCAAATTTCCTTTTTTTAGATCCAGTTACTTCTCTTTACTGACTTTATCTTTAAACACTCTGTACTTCTGCATGCAATCAAGAAATGAAGCTTGGTAAGAACTAATGAAATCAAAACAGAGTGTTGATATTACAAATCAAATATTCTAAAACATAGTAAATGTAAAGAACAAAAATCACATGTCTTCAGGACAAACTACCCATCAGTAACAAAGCAAAACCATCCATAAATCTATGTATTCTGTAAAAATGGATTTCTCCCACATGTTTCAGGGAGTCTAACCAAGAAAAAAACAAAGCACCACTGAAGTGATAACCTAAGTAACATTATCTAATCGGGAAGAAAGGAGCTCGCATGGTGATCTTTAAAAAGAGAAAGCCCTCGTGTCTTTGCCGATAACAACATTCCAGGCCAGAGCAACTCTTACAACAACCCACGGCCCTAAAGGAAACCACCACTATTCCTTTAATCGGAAACAGGTCCAGAATCAAGGTTTACGCTGGCAACATAACTTCAGCAGAAGTTAATTTAACCAGTGTTGAAACCTATTCTTTCAGCCCCTTTGACTGAGATATCATCTTGCTGAAATACCAGATTTTAAAGCATCCACCAAACCTCTCAATAAAATAGATTAACTCCTTGCTGTAGGACTTGGAAACTCCACATTCCACAATTAGCGTAACCTGTAGTGATTAATATTGAGCAGTACAGCTTATCCTAGTGGGAAAGAGGTCAGAGTTTGCCATTCCCGCAGCACAGGGCTACCCTTGAGAGGCACAGTTTCCCCACCGCAGTTGCCTCTTCCTGCACAAACGCGGCTGCCGCGAGCATGCCGGGTAAGGCGCAGTTGTCGGTGCCAGCACCACCCACCCGCGGAAGCCACTGCGAGTGAACTGTCTGGTTCATTCTCCTCCCTCACGTGGGAACGGTCATTGGGGCCTTCCACAAAAGGGAAA